>CAUYSK010051011.1:0-25897 GCA_963575035.1 Avahi laniger | reverse complement strand
TTACATCTCTTTGTGCCTGTGTGTGCACATTATTTAGCTCCCAATTATAAGAGAGTACATGTGGTATTAGCTTTTCCATTCCTGAGATACTCCACTTAGGATAATGATCTCCAGTTCCATCCCAGTTGTTGCAAAAGACATTATTTCATTCCTTTTTATGGCTGAGTAGGACTCCATGGTATATATTTTAATATATGCCACATTTTCTTTAACCACTCGTGAATTGATGGACACTTAGCTTGATTTTACTTCTTTGCAATTGTGAATTGTGCTGCTATAGACATTCCAGTTCAGGTGTCTTTTTGATAAAATGGCTTCTTTTCCTTTGGGAAGATACCCGGTAATGGGATTGCTGGATCAAATGATAAGTCTGCATTTATTAATATTTCTTTGAGGAAACTTCATATGGTTTACCACAGAGGTTGTACTAATTTGCAGTTACCCCAACAGTGTATAAGCATTCTTTTCTCTCTGCATCCATGCTAGCAACTCTTGTTTTTTGACTTTTTAATAACAGTCATTCTGACAGAGGTAAGGTGGTAACTCATTGTGCTTTTAATTTACATTTCCCTGATGATTAGTAATGTTTAGCATCACTAATAATCAAGAGGAAATAATCAACAGAGTTAACAGACAACCTACAAAATGTGAAAAAATATTCACAAACTATACATCCGATAAAGGGCTAATATCTAGAATTGACAAAGAATTCAAACACATAAGCAAGAATAAAAATCAAACAACTCCATTAAATAGTGGACAAAAGATATGAACAGAAGTTTTTCAAAAGAAGATAGACAAATGGCCAAAAAATGTATGAAGAAATGCTCAACATTGCTAATCATCAGGGAGTCCCCATTTTTGAATACTTTGGACACGTCATCCAGCTCTGCATGTCACTCTTCTGTAAAACAAGCAGAACCTGGAGGATCCTGTGTGCTTTCTCCCATCTCTGTCTTTAAATTCTTTAAATTTGCACACTCGGTCTTATTTACCTTACACCAAATGGGGCTAATGGTGTTCGTAATGATTATTAATTGATCTTCTTAACACACCACCTTTATTATATCAATGCATGTTTTCACAACCTAAATTATTTCTCTTTGTATTTAGTCTACCTTTTTTCCTAGTATCCAAGGTCTTTAACCAGTTGACTCCATTTAAATACACATACTTACACCCCTCCAACACACTCTATTTATTTGTTATTAGAAAACAGCCCCCCATTACAGTCAAATCAAATTCCACATAGGCCACACACCAAACATTGCACTTCATTTGTCCTTTTTGACAGTGACTTCCCCTTTGCAAAACTAATATTCATTCCTATGGGTCACAACTTTTAACGTGGTTTCCCTTGAAGATTTATTTGTTCAATATTGATCCAAATTGATCTTCTATAGCTTGCATCTTACAAGTTGCAGACATGTGTCTTTATCTTGTATGACTTAGCATATATATGTTAATGAGTCAGCAGGCTATTTCTTTCAGGAAGCAAAAAGTAGGAAAACTAGGATAAAATAAATATAGTTGTATGAGTAAATGAATAAATGATCACAAGAGCATTTTAGAATATGTAATTTATGTTTTGTAATAATCTTTGGGAAATCTGAATATGTGAAATAAATATTTTTTTTCTAATAGATATGGAAAAGGAACTGGTGTATTGGAATCAGAATACATATGTTTTATTCTTATTCTACCATTTATTAGTTATGTGTGGTTTTAAATTTACTTATCTGAACTTTCAGTTCTATGAACTATGTAATAACCAGTTGTCTTCATTTTAATAGTTGAATATGGTAACTCATAATGGGTCTTCTTTATCAAATATTAACCATTATATACATCTAATACTTCACTTCTGTTTTTATTTAATTTTTGTCTCAAAACTTTTATAGAACTCCATGTCTATAATTTCATTTCAAATAGCATGATATTTTAAAATACATTACATTTTCTTGCATTTGTCTTTTTTTTCTTCATGCTATTACTATTTTAGGAATAGAAGTTTGAATTTCCACTCTTTAAGGGCAACATACTGAAGTTTTTATTATGACACAACATCTTAAACAGGGTGCCTTGCATTTGATTAACATAAAGGGACTATAATTAGTTATTAATGTTTTGACTACATTTTAGTGAATATTTTATAAAGTGTAGAAAATAAAAGAATGTCTGTTAAATGTTGATGGGAACACTATCTTTAGTTATTAGTGTGGTTATTCCTTAAGGCATTTCTGTTCTTTCTCCTTAATTTCTCTGAAAAGAAATTGCTAGACCCTTCAGTGCATGTAATATGTAAATGTCAGGATTCAGTGTTGTGCAAGAAAGTACCTTTTGGAACAGAGATTTAGTGAAATGAAAACTGCACAGTTGACAATACTGTGGACCAGTATTGGAAATAATGGAGAATCATAAATTAATAATAAAGTTAGCCATATGAAATATAATGTAGGAGTCTTACAACTATGTGTCACCACTTTCTGTGACCAAAATAAAAGATAGTTATTTCTGGCTCGTTGTTAGATACTACCAAAAATTATGCATGTGTCTAGTGCATACATTATTTCTTGTGACCTTATTTAATATATAAATGAATATGAACAGCTCTAATAGGCCACATAAGACCATGTCTCTTGTAAAAATGTGTAGAAACTTTGTTTTGCGATTATGTTTCTCTTATTCTTGCTTGATAGTTAAATGTGTCATAAATGAAGCATAAAAGTACTGATGGGAGTGTGTGTAATAGGTACTGAGGGGTTAGCTCTTCAGAAGTGTTACAGTTAGTAGGACTTTTTAAAGCCTTATTTCTGGTCAAGATGTTTACTGTATTATATTTATTAATCTCCAGAATTAGTGCATATACCAGTTTTATTTTATTAAAAGCTACCAAGAATTAAAGTCCTTAACAATTAGAAGACGGCATCACAACTTACTATTTTTTACTTGAATCTCAATGTATTATGATAACACTATCATATATACAAAAAGAGGGAGAAAACAATCTTTCTTCTTTGATTTGAAAGAAGAACTATGATTATTCTCAACCACAGGTACTCACTCAAGGCTTTTCTTTAAAAAAAAAGTGTCCTCACTTTACTAAAATGAAGACTGAACATGACATCGAATAACACGTCATTGCAGTTTAAGAACATCACCACCACGGATTATCTTTTAAAAGTAATTATCTCATGGTATAAAACCAAAACCTACATAAAATCTTAATTTTTTTGTAAAAATTGATTTCCTTGAGTTGGTTGAAGAAAAAGAAAAAACCAATGCCACCAATAGCTTCATGAATTGCATTTTTGGGGTTTTATTATATTTTCTATAGTTTTGAACACAGTTAATTACTTTATACTAACCATAATTGATATTCCATAAGATTAGTAATTATAATCTTCCTTTTAAAGTTCTCTACCAAATAATGTTTATCAACAACAATTTTATTTCAAATGATTTCTAAGTCAAATTCTGCTTGATTCTTAGTCTCTACTTTCCTTTTCTTCACAAGTACTGAACTCAGATGGAAAATACAACTCCTTTGACTTTTTAGAATTGTGTCACTTTCTAGATGAGAGGTTTCAGGAGTGTTGACTTAGCCAAGTGAGCCTCCTTTCACCCTTGCTAGTGGGCCACGTTCCATGTGCTTTCCAAAATTGGCTTCAGCTTTACTCCTGCGAACCCTCATCTCTTTCCCAGAGACAAACTGGAGGCTTTGCCCTGAACTCTAATCATTCCATGCTGCCATCGACTGTTGGTCTTTTCCAATTACGGTTGCATCTCTGGAAATGTAATTATGTGGACTTCTCACAATCACAGGGCTTGCACAAAAATTGTTCTCCATTGCTGCATATTGACCTGTCTTGTCCAGATCATTCCTGATGTTTTGATCTGGGAAATTCAGACTTAATAAAAAAATGTCTGCGTCTAGTTCTGAGCTCTTGGGATCTTCCCATTTCACCGAAATTGATGAAAGTTTCTCAAACCAAAGTTTTGCCATATTACATGTACTAATGATATGAACAGACAATCTGACATAAGGAGGCAGTAGCAGTGATAACTCTGTTAGATTTGAAGGAACTATTTGTTAGAGATCTTCAAAAATAGCTGTTCCAGAGCTATTATAATTATCTTGGCCTTTCTTCCTTCATAGGGTATTTGCATTTCACTTATTTTTTCTTATATATTCTTATTTCCACAAGGATCAAATCACTCATTTTTAACCACTATCTAGGTCTCTATCTGCATCTGAAATTTATTGACTACATATTGGTCCTAGGGATTAAAAATCCAATTGAAGTCATAAAATTAAAACTGCTTTCGTATTTCTTATGCTCAGATCCATATTTACAATTTTAATTTTTTAATTTTTTATTTTTAATTATTATGGGTACATAAAAGCATGTATTTAGGGGGTACATGTGATATTTTGATACATATAGGAGTTTCTTTTCAATTTAAATATAACTGGTTGAAACAAAGAAAACTCATATTATGAAATAGTATGATTTAGGGACTTGCAAACTCTAGCTATTTATTAGCTCTATATGTTCTCCAGCTCTCAATTATATTAGCAACTGCTTTTAGATTATTTTTGGCACCCTACTATTTCCTAAATTCAACACACACAAATCTCAACTTATTATATTTCCATTTAATAAACTATAAACTTACTCAACATATCTAGCTTTCTGTATAGTAATAACATATCCAAGTAAAAAAAATTTGTGACATGATTTTTTGGTTTCGCTATTCATGCAATATGTTACATATTTTTAAAAAGACAAAACAAAATTTTACAGAAAGATTTAGAGTAAAAATATACTCGCCTTTATTTCTCACTTTAGTCATTAATTCAACAATATTTTATGAGTGTCTATGCAATACTAGGTATTGTTCTAGACCTGGAAATACAACAGTATGCAGAATAGATAATTCCCTGGCCTCCTGGTAGACAGAGATAATCAATAAACAAAATGTAAATGTATAGCATGTCAGACTGCAATAAATACCCTGCATTGACCTCTACTGTAACAAAATGAAAATGTTTATTTCAGTTAAGAAACATTCATCCTCAAGTCACAAGGGTTTAATTGTAGCTCTTGGCCTGCATAAAAATACAAGCAAATGCAATAGTCTACAACTAGTACTTCTAGAATTATGTAATTTATACTCCAACAGTGGAAGTGAGGCTGTCACAATCTCACTCAGTTCCTTTTAACCTTCATTACAATAAGAGACTTAAAAAATGCACACATATACATTTTAAAGGGCTCTCTAACTCTGTACAAACTGCAAGAAAATAGCAAATGAGCAACTAAACAAATGAAAACAAAAACCAGATAAATCAGTATCCACCCTGCCAAGAATATGTGCAGTCACATGAATGTATGGTAAGCGAAGATTTTTTCCAAAAGATACGCTGCCCACACAATCCGTTGCGTTAGTGGGCAGGGATAGTTACCTTCTTTTGCCATATTTTTTCTCAAGTGTCTCTATTTTGGAGCATATCTTTGATGTATTTTTGCATAAGTACTCATTATGTGCTTTTTTGTAAAAATAAGTATTGTCTCTCAAAGTAAAACAAATTCTTCATCTATTTAAAGAGAAAAATAATATGGAATTTATAAATAGCCAGATTATTATATTTTATTTTTTATGCTCCTCATCAAAGGCAAACAAACAAAAATTGTCCCCAGAGTCCAGGCTCACGCAAGGTGCTGTGACCTGAATGTTTACACCAGAATTCACCATGTAGGAATGTGACCCCCAAGATAATGGTATTAACAGTAGGGCCTTTGGAGGGTAGTTAGGTCATCAAGGCCTCCCCTCCCCACCGCAACAGATAGGATTGGTGCCTTCATAAGAGGACTTGAGGGAGCAAATTTATGCCCTTCTGTCCCTTCTGCCACGTCAGCATACAGAAAAAGGTGCCATCTTTGAAGCGGAGAAGTAGCCTTCTCCAGGACTGAATTTGCCAGCAATTTACTCTTGAACTTCCCAGCCCTCCAGAACTGCAAGGAATAAATTTTTATTATTTAAAAGTTGCCCATTCTAAGTTATTTTGTTATAGCAGCCGAATGGACTGAAACAAGGTAAACATATTACACAGATAAGGACATCGTGGGTCCACAAGGAATGTCCCTTCTGTTCTCTTATCTCCTCCATTACACCTCATAACTAGTTGGATGACTCGTCTCCAGCCGATCAACCTAATCTTTATTGCTTACATGTAAAGAATATCCTGCAATGTGTTTACTATTTCAAGTAAAGAGACATATTTTCCTTTTAAAAATATCACCCTTATCATTATATAAATTTAGATGTCAAACTGTCCTGAAAGACATTTGTTTTTCTGTCATTATTTGGATCATTTTAGTTTGAGCTCTGTAACTATTTTGTTAGTTAGCTCAGAATCATAATGTACACAAATTAGTACAAAGTAGGTACTTGATAAATTTTTACTGATACATTGCCTGATGGATTTAGACATCTTTCTAAAATAAACTGTTGTATTATGTATAACTGTACTTAATGCATTTGAGCTTTTTTGAACTCTTGAATGAAAGCTTCTGTCAAAATAGATCATATTTATACAAAATGCAGAGATTTGACTTTAAAATAATATATATATATATAGCAAAGAGGAGTCCCCAGATGAATTTAGAGAGAGAGATGATAAGGTATGAATGACAGGAAAGTATGAGTATATTTATAGCATAATTTTCAGGAGACAGGAAAGTCAAAGAAATGATTAGAATATTGGAAATTGAGTGACAGAATTTTTCCAAATGATAGTGAACAGGCGTGTCAAAAAATCAACAAGAATATTCTCTTTGGGAACAAAGTAGAAAAGCTGTATTTTATGAGGAACGATATGTTAAAAACATAAGTGGATAAACAAAGTGGTGTGAAAATCATATATGATTATCTAAAAACAATATTGTAGTATATGAGAATATATTCTGAGTTTTCAAAAACAATATAAATTCTATGTTGAAATTTTTAAAAACTAGAGGCAAAGAGAAGTAACTTTTCAGACTAGGGTTTTTTTGTTTGTTTTTAAACACAAGGCCTTGCTCTGTCACCTAGGCTGGAGTGCTGTGTCAGGATCAAATCTCCCGGTACCCTCAAACTCCTGGGCTGAAGCAATCCTCTAGCCTCAGCCTTTTGAGAAGCTGGGACTACAAGCATACACCACCATGCCCAGCTAATTTTTTAAAAATTATTTTTATAGGGACAGAATCTTGCTATATTACGTAGGCTGGTCTTGAACTCCTGGCCTCAAGTGATCGTCTTACCTCAGCCTGCCAAAGTTCTGGGATTACGAATGTCAACCACCCCACCTGGCCAAGACAATTAGTTTTAATAGAATTGGTAATTTAAAAATTATATAATGCAAAACTTTCATATATTTACACATATATTTACATTCATTTTTTCATATGTATTAAGGTAAAATTCAATTCATGTAACACATGATTAATCATTGTAAAGTGTATAATTCTTTGGCATTTAGTCCATTATCAATAAGTGCAACTACCACTTTTCTCTAGTTTCAAAACTTTTTCATCACCCTGGAAAAACATTCTGTACCATGAAATAATTACTCCCAATTCCTACCTTCCACATCCTGTGGCAACCACTAATCTGCTTTCTGTCTCTGTGCATTTGCCTAGTGTGGGTAAATCATATAAAATTAATCATACAATAGGTGATATCTTGTGCCTGTCTTCAGAAGAGGAGAAATGATATTAAATAATTTAAACCAGATTTGAAGAAAATATTTGGAATAAGGCCTCTGACAAAAATAACAAGAGTAAAATTTTTGGTCTAGTCAATTGCATTGTGTGGTTATTTTAACTAGTTTTTCTTTTTGAATAATCAGTGTGATTTATCAAAATGAGTAAATAATCATAAACATAATTTAAATCAGTGGCCCCCAACCTTTTTGGCAACAGGAATAGGTTTCATGGAAAGCAATTTTTCCACTGACAGGGTAGGGGGTGGTGTTTCATGATGATTCAAATGCATTACATTTATTGTGTACTTTACCTCTATTATTATTACATTGTACTATGCAATGAAATTATTATACAACTCACCATAATACAGAATCAGTGGGATCCCTGAGCTTGTTTTCCTGCAACTAGATGGTCCCATCCAGGAATGATGAGACAAAGTGACACCCAAAGTGTGTTACTTATGTCCAGTCTAGTCCATAATCTTGTTTTGGTTGCTGTCACTGCAGAAAACCCTGCTTCACAAAGATAGGATGTTGGAAATGGAAGGAGGCTCTTCAGGGTTTTGTGGCAATGTCAGGATATTCCACCTTGACTTTAATCCAGAACGTTTGAGATTTGAAGTTGTCTGAAACATAATTTTAAGGCCATAGTCATTTGTGACCTCAAGCAGTTGATCCTCTTGTAGCACAGACAAAGTTGATTCACCTGGCTTATTCATAAAGGGGTCACAGATCCATCCTTCCCAGTTCTGGGGTCTTTTGTGGTTGGGAAGTAAGCTCAAACTCATTTGAAAGCTGAGACAGATGATCGTGCACCAGCTGAGAGAAAAAAAGGCCCTGGCTCAGTCTCTTTCAAAATTTCTTCTAAGATTTGAAACATGTCAAAAATGCCAATGTTCACTCATCACCCCCGTAATTCCAGTTTGGCTTTGAATGCAGCCACTTTATCTGCCGACTTAAACACAGTTGTCATCCTCCCCTAAAGTGACAGATTGAGTTTGTTGAGCAGGTTGAATATGTCACACAAGTAAGCAAGTTTTGTGGCCCATTCTGTGTTACTGAAATGTGCTGCCAGTGGTGACTGTTTTTTTAAAAGAAATCTCTGAAGTGACTGTCATAACTCGGAAACTTTGGCCAGTGACCTACCTTTAGAAAGCCATCTCACTTCTGTGCATGAAAGAAGGCATGTGCTCTGCGTCCATCTCCTCATAGAGCTGTGCAAACAGACATGAGTCATGGGCGTGTACTTTAATGTGGTTGATAATCCTGCAAAACATTGTTTAGTTCAGGTGACGTTTTTCAGCTAGTCAGCATTTCTCTGTGGATGACACGGTGCATAGACTCACATTCAGAAGCGACCTCCTCGACCCAAGTAGTGAAATCAGAAAGTCGTCTATCATGGCAGCTGCTCCATCTGTGCATATACTGACACAAAATGACCAATTCGGCTTTCCTGATATGGGATCATTCAAAGACTTGAATAGTTCTGCAGCTGTGGCATTGGTCGGCAGCAAAAGTGCACATAACACATCCTTGGGCACATCCTCCTGAAAAATACATTGCACAAAAACAAGCATTGTTGCTTTGTTGTCAACATTGGTAGACTTGTCAACCTGGATTGCACGCCACAGTGACCCATAATCCTCTCTAATAATTGTGCTTTGATATCCTCTGCTATTTCATAAATTCATCTAGTTACGGTGCTAGTTGAAAGAGGAACACATGCCACCTTTTGAACTGTAGCTTCTACTAAAAGTTCAGAGCAAATGTCCTTAGTAGCAGGCAGGATCAACTCTTCGCCAATAGTAAAGGGCTTCTTGGCTTTAGCAATGCAGTTAACCACTAAGAATGATGCTCTCAGTGCAGACACATTTGATGAAGTGGTGACCTTCAATAATTGCTTAGGTTCTTTGTGTTCATGTGTTTTTTTTTTCTTTTGAAAAATTCCAAAGGCTTGTCTTTTAATGCAGGATGCTTGATCTCCTTGTGGTGAAGCAGTTTTGAAGCTTTCCTGGCTTCGTTGGATGGCTAGCTGGTCACAATGTATTATTCAAAGCGGGTTTGGAGAATGTGCGTACCTGCCACGATGGACCTGCAATTTATGTAGGACTCTTGATATTTTCTTAAATGCAGCTTTCATTTTGTTGGCAGTCTTAGAGTCTTCTGCTGTTTCATTATTGGATCTTTCCCCCTTTTCAAAGAACCTCTCCAGCGATGTTTGTTTTTTACTCATTTTTGCTAGGGTTAGCTTGCAGGCTTACCACAACTGTGACTGAGACAAGTGCACAGTGCAAGAAAGAGGCACAGATGAAAGTGGTAAATAAAATAATGGGGCCGGGCGCGGTGGCTCACGCCTAATCCTAGCACTCTGAGAGGCCGAGGCGGGCTGATTATTTGAGCTCAGGAGTTCAAGACCAGCCTGAGCAAGAGCGAGACCCCATCTCTACTAAAAATAGAAAGAAATTAATTGGACAACTAAAACCATATAGAAAAAATTAGCCGGGCATGGTGGCACATGTCTGTAGTCCCAGCTACTCGGGAGGCTGAGGCAAGAGGATCGCTTGAGCCCAGGAGTTTGAGGTTGCTGTGAGCTAGGACGACGCCACGGCACTCTAGCCCGGGCAACACAGTGAGACTCTGTCTCAAAAAAACAAACAAACAAAAAATAATGGGTGGACCACGTGGACTAAAATAAGTGTTGAATTCTGACTTAAATCTTGCCACCAGATGCAGCTGTACAACTGAAGTAAAATGCTTCCTTGCCACTATAAAGCCTGCCACCAGAGGCAGCTTAATTGTCACTTGTCACTCACTGAGAGGGTTTTGATATGACTCCATAAGTAATGGATTTATTATGGTCTCTATGCAGTCAAACCTCTCTGCTAAAGATATTCTGTACTTGCAGCTGCTCCCCAGTGCTAGCATCATTGTCTCAGCTCCACCTCGGACCATCAGGCATTAAATTCTCATGAGGAGTGTGCAGCCTAGATCCTTTGCTTCGGTGGTTTAAAGTAGGATTTGGTTCACACTCCTATGAGATTCTAAGGCTCCCGCTGATCTGCCAGGAGGCAAAGCTCAAGTGGTGATTGGAGTGAAGGGGAGTAGCTGTAATACAGCTGAAGCTTCACCTATTTGCCTGCCCCTCACCTCCTGCTGTGTGGCCTGGTTCCTAACAGGCTATGGACTGGTACCAGTCTGCGACCTGGGGCTTGAGGACCACAGATTTAAATAACTTATGTAGAAATAATAAAATGGGAAAGAATATGATGACAGATGAGGGCCAGTTTGGCACTTTCTCAACAGATTTATGCACTGTTTTGGGATAACATGTTAAGAACACCTATCAAACTATCTTGCAAATTATAGTAATAATTTGATAAATTTAATAAATTTGGGTCATTTTCAGTTATTGAATGCCTTTTCACATACAAACATTAATTTTCCTTTCACGGAATCATAGAAAGTATCTGTCGCAAACAAATCTTCTTAAGACACCAATCCTTTCATACAAATCATCAAAGGCAGAAACAAGAAAGGATGTCATATGTTCTCTTAAACTGAGACCAGTTCTGAATATTTACTTGTGTGATAAGGATGAATAACATCAGAGTTCTGATCCCAAATCCCTGAAAATGCCGTGGGTTTTCTGTGACCAACAATGAGGAAATACGCTCTTTCCGTGAGCTTCCTGTTGTTTCACTGCACAGCGGGCTTGAACATAGTTTTCCGAGCTGCCACTCGTCTGAGCATTGAGAGGGATGAACTGGACTTGCTTACCATGTTGAGAATTAAAACTCAGTAAGTTATAGTGTTACTATTACCACATAAAAATGGATATAAAACCTAACACAGTGATTAATTATAATAACTTTCCTGTCAAATCTGAACCTCATTACAATGCAAGTATACTAAAATGTTTTTTTGCATACCACTACTGCAAAAGAAATGAGTGAATGAGTGAGTGAATGTGTAAAGTAAGAATCTCAGAGGACACCATAAAAAAATTTTTCAGGTTAGAAGATAAAAAACTATTATTATTTCTATGGCTACACATCATCATTTATGAAAATGTCTTTTCCTAGAAAGTTTTTTGTTTCCAAAAATTGGACTTGTTTGAATATTAAGCTCTTATTTTTCAACATATTTAAACTTCTGTTGAAATTTTAATACATTTCTTTACTGTCTTCAATAGGAATTGATTCCTTCCTATTTTAGGCTTCTTTCTATCCATCCAAATTGTATCCACTCACAGACCTGTTAATACTATATTCTATTTATGATTAGAATCCATGTCTTTGCATATAAACCTCCTGTGCCGTCAACTATATAAAGACAGGCATAGGCATATTGTTTACTGCTTTTGCCCCAGCGATTTGCAGAGCAAGTGGCACATAATTGGTGTCATTATGCGTCTCCTGTATTGATCACAATATGTGGAATGAATAAATGGGTGTATTAGAAACAATGTTATGTTGCAAAGTTCTGCATGCTTAATAATAGTTTTATAGTATTTTTAAACAAAATTTTAGCATTTTACAATTATTTTCATCTTAGTCCCACCAGTGACTCAATGTTTGAAATCTATTCTGAATCCAGAAAAATTTTACTAGAAATCTTTCTTCCTTCATCATTTCGATAAAACTATTTGAGGTGATTTTATGGTCACGTCTCCAATGGCAAAACAGTTTTCAGAAATTAGGCATTTGGGGAAAGTTATGTGACCTATTCAGACCCTGGGCTGTGCGCCCTCCCTCAGATGTTGTATGTGTTGGCTGCTGGGGTGTACAGATGCCACCTATCCAAAGAATCACTTTTGGTTAGACTGTGATAACCTACCGTGAGCAGTTAAGCACTCAACTCCCCATCTAGGCCTTAAATACTCAATGACTAACTGAAAGAAGTTGAAGTCCATTTTTTTTCTCAAATTGTAAAAATCTTGGCTGACACCTCCCTGTGGGACCAGAGTGATGCTACTTTCCGTTCAAGACAAATCATTAGTCAGCTCTGTCACCCTTTCCTGCTTCTGCCACTTCCTTTTTCTTAAAGGACCCTCCCTCAATAGATCACTTCCACAATAATCCCCAAGACTCCACTGCCAAGGGATATTATCAGGAACCACTGATGCCTGAAGGAGTCCTAGGATCAAACTCTAAGAATGAGATTAACCTGGAAGTGGTCGTACACCAGGTAGATTGCAAAGAAGACCACATCACTGGTCATAGGTAGACTATTGATAGTCTTCTGATTTGTAGCAGTGTGATTTTCGCCTGTGGTGACCTGGAACAGAACACAGGGCATAAAGAGATGCTCTTTACCACAGCTTGTGAATTATCCCTTATGAGTGAGAGGAATGGAGAAAATGGCATCTGTAAGAAATATGGAATTGGGTGGCTTTTTATGGCTTTTGATAAGTGATACTGATGTGTTTAAGAGAAAAAATGTCAGACTTTGATAAATCAGCAAATTAAAACAAAGTTTAAGTGCCACAAGTATTCTGGGGCAGGATCTAAGGACACTCATCTCCTGTAGCTGAAAGTCAGACACATAAAATAATTGTTAACAGTGGCAGAATTTCAGAAAGTGATAAAGTCCTAGGCTAGAGAATGAATATTCTTGTATCAAAGGGACATTGTAGGGAAATATTGGGAAATTAAAATTTGGAATGGGGATATATAGACTTTTTATTTTTGAGAAAACTGAATCTCCAGATTCTCTTGGATGCTCCAAGCATGCTGAAGTGACTCATTTCTTTTTGTTAAAAGATAGAGACTTTTTTTTTTGGTTTCTTTTATTTGAAAAACATAAAGAGAACTAAATAAAGTAGATGCCTTACAATAACGTGAGTCTTTCTTAGGATTCACCCCCATTTTCTCTTCTGGCCATCAAACCTGGATTGGAGGGTCAAATCTCAACATCACCTGCCTTGGGAAATTCTGGGAATGCTAACGTGGGGAGAGGGAATCTCTGGTGATGTCCCTGCAGGACGCAGCTCACATGGTCTAGAATAGCTTGCCTGGGGTGGGTCCTAAATGTTGGTATTGATATATAAATATATAAAAATGGATAAGAAAGGTTTTGGTTTGGAGTACTGTCTGGTAATATAAGATTGTCCTCCTTAACAAGGGTCCAGGGAGATGGATGTTTGGAAGCTTAATAATAACAAAGACTCACATTACACAGAATTCAGAACTGCTGTGGCAGACTGTAGAGAGAGGGAGGAAGAAAACTCAAAGAAGTGGCCATATTAGGATTTAATTAACATTCAAATTTAGTTAATATCAAAATACAAATAAAATGCCAATGGCTTTAGCAAGTGAATTGACTGCTAAATAGATTGAGATTTGTGAATATACCTATTAAATGTAGTACTTGTTAAACATTATTCATGAAGTTTTCATATTGTTTTACTCATTGTTAATAGAATGACCATAGAAGCACTGTTTTGCCTCTTAAAATTATTATAGAAACATAACTCACTAGATAGAAATGACGTGGCTAGATACCTGTGTTCCCGAATTGATTAAAGTGTCTTTCTCATAATGATCTCTCATTATTACTAGGTATGTTACGTACAAAGGACTGTTTGTTCTCTTTTCATTTAAAGCTTCGGAAGAAATGTTATACATTTCTTCTTATATAATCGTCATTCAGTGCATGATGGCGATAAACTCCAAGCTTTGTCATGTGTTCATTTAATGAGAATTAAGGAATTAGAGATTAGGAGTACTTGCTTCTGTTTTTTTTTGTTTTCTTTACCATTAGTTTTGTAAATTAGTTAATTCGGCATTAGAAGAAGAGGACTAGATAATGTAGAATGAATGGAAAACAGAGTTAATTTCGTTTATTTGACTCTCTCCATGGCAAATACATTCAGATTTTTATTTTTAAAATTTTAATATTCATATATTAATATTATATTTATGTACAAATATAAGCATATGTTAGCAGCAAAATCAACAGTCATTTTCTCCCAGTTAATTTGTCACAGGTAAATTAGAATGATCATGATTCAGCGAAGACGTACGAAGGCTTAATGAGGAGTCACTAGCCCTTGTACATGTGGGAATACAGTCAATTTTGCCAAAAGTAAATATTGTCATCAGATAGAATTTCCTGAAAGGAAAGCTTAATAAAGCTTAACAATACTCATCATAAAAAATATTTCATCATTAAACAAGTTTTAAAGAACTTCAGAAACTATTTTTTTTGAACTAGAATAATACAGACTAGGATTGCAGATCATTGTTTTGCTATTACTTTCATTTTTTATGCTCAATTAATTTATATGATGGAAGAGGTGTTTTTTTTTTTTTTTTTTTTGATACATAGTATAAAAATATTTCATGGGGCGAGTGCCGTGGCATCAGCCTAGCTCACAGCAACCTCAAACTCCTGGGCTCCAGCAATCCTACTGTCTCAGCCTCCCAAGTAGCTGGGACTACAAGCATGAGCCACCATGCCCGTCTAATTTTTTCTATATATATTTTTAGCTGTCCAATTAATTTCTTTCTATTTTTGGTAGAGACGGGGTCTCGCTCTTGCTCAGGCTGGTCTTGAACTCTTGAGCTCAGAACGATCCGCCCACCTCGGCCTCCCAGAGTGCTAGGATTACAGGCGTGAGCCACCGCGCCCAGCCGGTTCTTAATATGTGCATTGATGTTCATAATATGAACTTAGTCTATTAATAAATACCATAAAATTTATATTTAATAATTATACCTATTAAGAAATTTTTACTATTATGTGTTATTAATGAGTAATGTAATAGCCTCCTTACAGGGAAAGCATTTCTTAAAACATAAATAAAAACCAGGTCTTACCAAATACTTTCCAGCATTTGGTCAAAAAAGAATAAGTTTCACAAATTTTTTTGTCCCCCGAACCCCCCACAAATTTTCCAAATACATCATCTGGCCAAGGCTGACAAGAGAGAGTATTCTTTTTTATCTCCTCTTGTAAAAGATTGAAAAAAAAAAATTAGCAGTAGCAGTATCTCTTGTTACTGCTCCTCCAGGTTTTGGGTTTTGTTTGTTTGTTTTGCTATATCGTAAACAAAGCTAAACTAAACTCTTAACGGGCCAAAATCTGACGCTAAAGCATGTAATTCCTTGTATTTGTGGCCAAATTTATGAACTATTAGTGAGAACATAGTACACATTAAAACTTTTAAGACTTGAGAAATTTATCCCAGGTTTGAGCAACCAATGAGTTGCTCAAAAACATTCTAAAGTGATTATTTGGACGAATAAACAAACACCTTCAAATTTTTCAGAATCATTCACTGTAACTGGTATCCAAATTACAATTCTATAAATCTATTCACTGAAATCAATCAATGAAAGTCCTCCAAGAAGACAAGTTGTATATCTGAAGGTAACATTCAGCCTTCTTTCAATAATTATTTAGACTTCACACTAACTTAATCAGCCTTCTCTGAGCTTGTCTAAATTTGGTTAGACATTTGCAGATTATCCACAAAAAAAAAAAAAAGCTTTTATCATGGTTTCTGAATCCGTAAACTAAGAGCAGGAACCTTAAATTAAACGCAGTATATCAAGTCATACCCAGAATCAAAGTAAAAATAATGGGTCACAACTTAAAATTACAATGCTGCCTTTAATCAAAATATTTCTTCCTTTATCACTGTGCATAACGCAGCATCAATACGGTGTTCTGGACAAGGAAATAGGAAAGACCGGGAATACGGTTCAGTTGGCTATGGGTACGTTTTGCAAATGGAAATTCATCCAACGAGCGCGACAGTAGATACAATCTTGTACACCTGCAACAAGTGATTTACAATGTAAAACTGGGTAATCGCCTTCCTAAGGCGCTTGAAACTAGAATTTTTGCCACGAAAAGATAACATGTGCAAAAGTTATCTCTCTGACCATCGCTCCTGCTAGGTTCCAGGAAAACTGCGCAACAGCCTGGGGCCGAGAATTGAAACTCGGTCTTCCCCCGAGACTCGATACCGGGGGCCAGGACCGGCGTCTCCGGCTGCGGGCAGCACTCGTCGCCAGCGGCTGGACTTAGGACGGGGAATTCGCCCTCCCTCCCTCCCTCAAGGCCGAGGGCAGACACGTCCTCCTCCCCCTTCTCCTCCTCTTTGGAGCCTCCAGCCAGGAGGCGGGAGTGACCCACAGCAGCTGACCCGGCGCAGGCACTGCCTCCCCACAGCCCTCCAGACACACCATGGGCCCAGAGGCGGGTTTGGTGCACAGCAGCGACGACGCAGGCGGCGGCCCCGGCGACTCTCAACTGCCTCCCTGACCACCGTGACCACCGCCCCACACCCCCGAGGAGCCATCGTCACCACCATCTGGACAGCACGGGGGCCACAAAGCCATCTTTACGATCGACTCAAGCTACGTCAACAACAATGGCGGGCGAGGGGCGGCGGGCGGAGCC
This sequence comes from Avahi laniger, assembly GCA_963575035.1. Classification (NCBI taxonomy): domain Eukaryota; kingdom Metazoa; phylum Chordata; class Mammalia; order Primates; family Indriidae; genus Avahi; species Avahi laniger. The sequence goes on along the minus strand of CAUYSK010051011.1, from coordinate 8,736 downwards.
GGTGTGGCAAGGATGGGGTGTGTACGTCACGCCCAGGGCCCCCCTCCGAGAGGGAAGGCCGCGGCTCGCCCCTCAAAATGGCGGCGGCAGTGGCGCGCCTGCGTACGGAAGTGCGTCGCGCCAGGGCCGGCGGGAAGTGAGGTTCTCCGAAGAGCCGCCGGAAGTGTACGGCGATTTCGAGCCCCGGGTGAGCCAAGAAAGGTCCCAGGGAGGAAAACGAACCTCGGTAGAAGTGTTCCGGCCCGATTCTGCGAAAGAGAAAGTGAGAGGAAGCGCCTACTACCTTCGGTCTAGGCAGCGGACACAGCCGCGACCCCGGGAGGCCGAGGAGATGAAGACTCGAAGGGCTGCCCGACTACAGCCGCAGGACTCACCGCAGCCTCCCCTGCAGACGTCTCCGGTTACGGCCAGGAGAGGGCTGCGGGACTCTCCTTCCTCTGAAGGTAGGCAGAGCGAAGTCTCAGCCGCCAGACGGGGAACGCGTGCTGCCGGCGTGCGCCTCCGCCGAGCTCATGCCCGCTCGGGCGTGAGTCCTCCTCGGTCCCCGCTGGACGTGCGCCCCCGCGCGGGGCCCGCCCAGGCCCGCAGGCGGGCAGGGGGCGCCCGGGGCAGAGGAGCAAGATGGTGGTGCGAAGCCACCCGGGCATCAATTTAGGGGAGTCAGGATTGCCTCTTCGTGCAGGCTTTCGCGAGGGGACAGCCAGTGACTCCGGGTTCAGTTTCATTTCGGACCCCTCTGTCTTGCGGATGTTTCTTTCCCCGGAAGCCTCTTCCATTTCCTCTAAAGCTCGGAGGCCAGAAGTCCCCAGCTGGAGATGATGGCTCTAATCTAACCTTCCAGTCTTTTTCCATTCCCACCCAGGTGGGGAGAGGGGACGGGGAAATTTTTGTGAGTGGGCATGTCGAGGGATAGCGGAATTGGCTTGAGACCTCACCCAGATGTGTCGAAATGGGGTGACTCAGGTATCCTGAACCGAAGCGCCTCAGTGTCTGATGAGCCTGAGCTGATCGCTCTTTCTCCAGTGTGTTGGTCCCTACCAAAAATTCGCCGCTCTGGTGGCCCTCACTGTAACCTGACAAAGACTCTTAATTAGTTAGCAAGTTTTCATCTAAACGGGCCAAAAGGATGCTGACAAAATGAGTGTACACTGTTAGGTAAGTCATAGGTGAATCAGTTTTCTTAACCTGTCCTCTCCTACCCTGACCCCACCCTGGTGACCCCAGCTAACGCTAAGTCACAGATGAAGTTTCATGTTAGCCTCATGTAAGGCACTTAGGAGGTAGAAGAGGATTTGGGTCACAGTGGGATGACGTAGTGGTAGACCACTGATGGGTATGAAGAGGAGTGGATTTTCATCTTAGAGCGCAGTGATAGGCTGCAAGTTCACCTGCTGGTTCTGATACATTTGAAGACTTGATTTTGGAAACTTGTTAATGGAAGCTACTTTTGGGTGTGATAACTCAAGACAGTTTAGCCCATGTGTATGTCAGTGTTATTTCTTTTAAGATTATAAATTTTTTGAAGACAAGGATCCTGTCATATATATTTGATAATAACTTATGTACTTGTGTTAATTCTGTATCTCTTTGAATACCTGGGAGAATGCTTTGCACAGGGTAGGCGGTAAACAGGTTACATTGTATTCATTTTCACAGATCCTTGTGCAGTTATATAGGCTTTTTTTAAAAGAGGAAGGAATTTGCTTCCATTTTAGTAAGTCTTTAAGGATATAAACATTTTTCACTCTTCTGCTTTTTTCCACATCGTTTGTGAAACTCTACCCCATCTTTTTAATTTTCTAAAGTAATATATTTTTATTGCAAAGCAATAATGGCGAATAGTTTATTTTTACATCCTGACGAATTAGTTATGTTCTGTCTTAAGAGAATTTCTGACTAGTTCTTAAGTTTTGGTAAACACAACTACATGTTTCTGAAGAAATGAATTACTTGCATTTTTGCTTATATATTGCTGTAAATGTGAATAATCTGTACCATTATCTCCCAGGTCATATATTCTGAATTTTAACTCTTTTCATATCTGTTCTTTAGAGGATGAACCATCTTCCCAAACTGTTTTAAGCCAAACAGTCTCAAAGAAAACTTTCAGAAGAACACAAGAGGCTCCAGGTAAGAATAGTTAATTTTGTTTTTCTCTTTTCCTGCCAACTTTTTTTATGTTCGTTGAATTAGGCAATGCAGGTAGGTGTCAAGAAAAGACAGGGAGAACACTTAAGTACCTGCTTACGGTATCAGTCACTTTGTATATGTTAATCCACGTAGCCTTGCAAGATTAGATATTATACCCATTTCATAGATGAGAAAACTAGAGTTCAGGGAAGCCGAGACTCCTCTCTAAGATCAAACACGTGACGGAGCCAACATTCAGACCCAGGTTTGTCTTCTCTAAAGCCCTTTTATTTTCCTCCAAGTGCCTCACTATCACTCTCCCATGTAATAAATAGCTATGCAGTAAAGTTTGTTAAATGTCAAATGAATGACTGTCTTACTGCCCTCTACTTAAAATGGATTAAGTTTTCTGCATAGCAAAATCTTGACACGATATGATCAATCTTGTGAGTTTAACACCATGTCTTCTCGAATCTAAGAGGCCATCAGTTGTAAGATACACGTCATTGTTTTACGTACCATCTAGAAGGAAAGCTGCTAATGTTTTGGTGATTTGCGATAATATGCCACATTATATGCTGCATTCCCAATTTCAGAGATGTTAAAGTATAAAAAAAAATTGTCTTAGAATCAATGTAACATGGAAGTAGGCTACATTTAATAGTTTACTTAAGTTTTAAAAACTGTTTAAAATATTTTGAAAAGCCGGGGAAATTATTAAATTCAGTTATTAATGCTTTGGCTTTTAGTTCCATTTACTTTCAACTTTCTTTTTTGATATTAGGAAAGTCACACAATAATAAATCATCATAGCTGTTGAAACTGATCACCCCTGGTTTTTATTACCTAGATCCTGACTTATTTATCTATTGCTTTTAATAAGATTATGCTTTGTAATTTGTACTATACCATTCTCAATTTAAAATTAAGCATGTCTGGTTCAAGTTCAGTTTCAAATAAACACACCTTTATGCTTAATTCCTTGAATAGCCTATGTTACTGTGTTAAGATTATAAACTATCTGAGAAAAACACTTTGAGTAATGATGCTATAATCAGATTTTTCAGGCCATTTGAAAAAAACTATAATCTTGAATTTATTTACAATAGATTTAATTGTATGTCTCTTATACCTGAAATAGCAAAAATATGTCAATTTTAAAATTTAAACTTACAAAAGATTTACCTATGAAGTTAAGTAAATTGGTATAATAAAGGCTGTTGAGTACCAGCTTATAGACTTATTATAAAACTGTTATAGCATGAACAGTCTTTTTGGAATTTATATTAGGCTCATATTTAAGAACTGCTAATAGGTACATGGCTGCATAATGTTGCAGAAAGAACACTGGACTTTGGTGAAGTTACCCACCTACCTTGATCCTTAGGCCTTTATCTATATTATTTGCCCTGCATAACTCACAGGGCCACGGGAGAAGTGAGATAGTATGTATGAAATCACTTTATACCCTGTAGAACATACAGGTAATATTCCCCGCCCTCCCCCTCCCCCAGGGAACTTTACAAGAGATATGAAGTACGTAAAATGTTGCTTAAGCATGTCCTTTTTCTCAGGAAGGTTATACTGTAACTGGATATTTAAAAGAAAACATTTCCCACTATAGAGGACATACTGAATGGAACCCATACGTAGATTACTTGGAACATATTGATAGCACACTGTGTACTCAGCATAACTAGAAATAAGAGTATGTCCATTTTTGGGAGATTTGAGACACTCAGGGTCCTCTTCCTCTAAAAGATGCTTTTAAAAAATCAGATCTGATAGTTGGCATATTCCCTTCCCACACCTCTTAATCAAAGGAGAAAGAGTTTGGAATTATTAAATAAATGCTCTTAAAGTCTAAGGGAAATTATTTAAATAGAAGTTCCTCTGTGTTGGAGTATTGCTTTAAGTATAAGTTTAAGGGTAGGCCCTTCCTCCTCATAGACAGGCTTTTAGTTTAACTTTGGTATTCAAAATAGGGCTGTAATTTTTTTTTTTTTTTTTTTTTGAGACAGGATCTCACTCTGTTGCCCAGGCTAGAGTACGGTGGTGTCATCATAGTTCACGGCAGCCTCAAACTGCCAGGCTCAAGCACATCCTCCTGCCTCAGCCTGCTGAGTAGCTGGGACTACAGACACATGCCACCATGCCCAGCTAATTTTTCTGGTTTTTTTTTTTTGTAGAGACGGAGTCTCATTATGTTGCTAAGGCTGGTCTTGAACTCCTGGCCTCAAGCAGTCAGTCCTTCTGCCTCAGCCTCCCAAAGTGCTTGGGTTACAGGTGTGAGCCACCATACTTGCCTGGTGCTGTAATTGTATATAAGGCCACTGGTGTGGTTTGAGAGAAATTTATGCAAAGATGTACTTAACAACAAAGACCTAAACCAAGCAACTGTCTTCTAGAACAACCTAGTAAAAACATCTACATGATTTGTCATCCTGTTTTTGGAAGACTTGAAAAATGTTAATTATATTAGTTTTAGAGTAGAGATATGGTTTGAAATCTTCTCATCATTTGAAATTCTAGAATTGAATTGTCTTCACATGTAAATAGCCCTTAGGTTGTTTAATCAATTCAGTTAATATATACCTACATAAATGTTATTCCTCTATGGCCAGATTCATTCCTTTCTAGAAATCACGAAACTAATTTTATAGTCTAGAAAATATACTATTACCCATTTCATTTAATTTCCTAAAGTTAAGTAAGTATTTTTGTTCTACCAGTTGTGGTTTCTAGCTAAGTAATCATGGATAAATATTTTTAAATGCCTGCTGTTTTGTCATGAATATTCGATTCTTTAGCTGCTGTAGTTACAGCATTCGTTCATTGTCCGGATATTTATTGGGCACCTTGTACCAGTCTCTGTGCTTGATGCGGAGGTGCAGGCTGAGCGAAAACAGACAAGTGATGGAGGTTCTGACTGAAGAAGGGTACTTGATGCTGGGCACAGTGGGTCGTGCCTGTAATCGCATCACTTTGGGAGGCTGAGGCAGGAGGATTGCTTGAAGCCAGGAGTTTGAGACCAGCCTGGGCAACACAGTGAGGGACACCCCCCTACCCAGCCCCCTAGTCTCTACAAAAAATAAAAAAAAAATTAGCTGGGATGGCGGTGCACACTGGTAGTCGTAGGTACTCAGGAGGCTGAGATCAAAGGATTGTTTGAGCCCAGGAGTTCAAGGTTGCAGTGGGCTATCATCATGCCACTGCACACTGGCCTGGTCAGCAAAGCGAGAGCCTGTGTCTTTTAAGTACTTTATGTAGGTCTGCGTATACAGTAGAGCTTACAGGAAATGCTTCTCTTTTTTTTTTTTCTGAGACAGAGTCTCACTCTGTTGTCGGGTCCAGAGTGCCATGGCATCAACCTAGCTCACAGCAACCTCAAACTACAGGGCTCAAGCGATCCTCCTGCCTCAGCCTCCTGAGAAGCTGGGACTACAGGCATGTGCCACCATGCCCAGTTAATTTTTTCTATTTTTAGTAGAGACGGGATCTTGCTCTTGCTCAGGCTGGTCTCAAACTCCTGTGCTTAAGCAATCTTCTTGCCTCAGCCTCCCAGAGTGCTAGGATTACAGGCACGAGCCAAGGCGCCTGGCCAGGAAGTGCTTCTTAAATGAAAAGATGGGGAACTAGTAATTCATGTCTGTAGATTAAGTTTTTAAAAATATAGCTCAATAAAAGCAAACAAACAAAAACCAGATTTTGAGTTTTAGGTTTTAAGTAAATCTGAGAAGAGTGGAAGTTACAGAGGAGAAAAAAGAGGAAGGTAGTTATAATACTGGGAGTAACAGAAACTAAAATTTGCCTTTATTATCACGTGTACAAAATTTATTTTTAAAGCTATTTATGTAAGTTCTAAATACCTGACATGTGAAATACTATACTAACAACTGAGATAGATATTACGTAGAATCTTAGAGATGGAAGAGTTAAGGAAATCATTAAAGAATGTGGTCTTTGCAACTCATACAAAGCCAAAACGTAAAGGTTTTTTATAGAGATGAATGAAATAAAACATAATATCCAAATTTAGATACATATTGGGTTTTAGAATATATTGCGTGAGGCTCTTTGGAAAAACATACCTTTATTGGTTTTCTAAGGTAAAATTAACATTTTATTTAATAGAATTGTCTTCTCCACTAACCCTATGCCATTGAACCATAGACTGTCTGAAATGAACCCTGACTAATATTAACATTTTAGTTAAAATTAGGAGTTTGTGTTTCCTCAACATGCACAAGGTTAAATAGTTGGAATGAGCGTATTAACTCTCAGGAAGTTAACCGTAAAATATGCCATAAATAATCCACAATGAGGGTAAATCACAAATGGAACAGACAATTGAGTTGGTACTATAGTACAGATCTTTGTTTTTGTTTTGTTTTTTGAGACAGAGTCTGGCTCTGTTGCCCGGGCTAGAGTGAGTGCCGTGGCGTCAGCCTAGCTCACAGCAACCTCAAACTCCTGGGCTCAAGCGATCCTCCTGCCTCAGCCTCCTGGGTAACTGGGACTACAGGCATGCACCACCATGCCCGGATAATTTTTTCTATCTATTTTTAGTTGTCCAGCTAATTTCTTTCTATTTTTAGTAGAGACGAGGTCTTGCTCTTGCTCAGGCTGGTCTCGAACTCCTGAGCTCAAACGATCCTTCTGCCTCAGCCTCGCAGAGTGCGAGGATTACAGGCATGAGCGACCACACCCAGATTTTGGTTCTGTTTTTTTTTTTTTTTTTTTACAGATTTTGGTTCTTAATTGAGCTATTCCAAAGAGGTTTATTTAGTATTTCTTTCCTTGTGTACAAACACGGTCTGCTGAGAAAAATCGAGAATTTCTCCATCGAGACCATAAATGTTATGTGGCAGGAGACATGCCTCTAGTGCACTATCGTCACTAGTTCACAGGTGGCCTCACTTAGAGAAACTTGTCTCCGGTTCTCCAGCATCATGAAAAGCTCTGTAAACCTATGTTGAATAATTAAGGGAATGATTGCATAATAAAGCTAGTATGTTTCACATTTTATACTTTTTTTAAATGTTTTTTCTTCCTATATTAGTGGTGAGAGATGATCCTGTAATCAGCCTATGTAGACCCCCTCTGAGAAGCCCAGGATCTGGTAAGAGATTGTTTTGTCTGTTAGCTTAACTTTTTTACAAATACAATTTAACTTTTAAAATTATTATTTTAAAAGTGAAGTACATTATTCATATGGTTCAGAACTCAAAAGTTACTGTAGATACACACTGAGAAGTCTTCCCGCCCCCTTCAACTACCCATTCTCCTCATCAGAAGCAACCAGTGTTGTCAGTTTCTGAAGTATTTTTCCAGAGATATTTTTTGGAAATTTAAGGAAAGTCATGTATAAATTATCTTTTCCTCCCTTTTTTTTCCTTTTTGAGACAGAGTCTCATTCTGTTGCCCCAGGTAGAGAGCAGTGGTGTCATCATAGCTCACTGCAACCTCAAACTCCTGGACTCAAGTGATCCTCCTGCCTCAGCCTCCCGAGTAGCTGGGACTACAGGCAAACACCATGACAATGGTTAATTTTTCCATTTTTAGTAGGAGACGGGGTCTCACTCTTGCTCAGGCTGGTCTCAAACTCCTGAGCTCAAGCGATCCTCCTGCCTTGGCCTCCCAGAGTGCTAGGATTACAGGCATGAGCCACCAAGCCTGACTCTTTTCCTCCCTTTTTTAACACAAATTTTGGCCTGATAAATACTCTTTTCTGCATTTTCTTGTTTATTTTTACTTAACATATATTGAGAGATCTTTTCATGTCAATGCATAAAGGGCTTCCTAATTTTAAGAGATTGTTTCTTATATGTTGCTCTGGTCTTTTTGTTAGCGTGGTGACTTTAAACCAAGGTCAGGGACTTTTTATTACTCCCATTGTACTGCTAATAAAAATTCAAGACTGAGGCTTTGTGGCACAGGGCTATAAAATGTCCCTGCCTTTCTTTTTGACTAAAACCTTAAAAAGTATTGCCCTTTAATTGATTTCATGACTAGGGAAGAAAACTAGTAAGGTCATTCCAAGCAGTTTACTTCCACTTCATTTTCAGTGTTTATTGGCCCTTAGGGGTGCTCTATCACTGAAACTAAAAATGAAACTTACTTATTTTTATATTGCATTTCTATTGCTCTGCAGTCATTCTCTTTAAGGAGGAATTACGTTAATTTATTTTGATAGGTAGTTGATAGTCCTTTTAAATATTGTAGTAATAAAGACCTGTTGAGGATTGTTTGAGCTCAGGAGTTCGAGACCAGCCTGAGCAAGAGCGAGACCTCATCTCTACCAAAAATAGAAAGAAATTAATTGGACAGCTAAAAATATATAGAAAAAATTAGCCGAGCATGGTGGTGCATGCCTGTAGTCCCAGCTACTCGGGAGGCTGAGGCAGGAGGATGGCTTGAGCCCAGGAGTCTGAGGTTGCTGTGAGCTAGGCTGACGCCACGGCACTCACTCTAGCCCGGGCAACAAAGTGAGACTCTGTCTCAAAAAAAAAAAAAAAAAAAAAAAAAAAAAAAAAAAAAGCCTGTTTTGGGGATGAAGGTTAAAGGGGGGGGGGGACCGAACGGTGGGTTTACGTTTGAGCTGTC
>CAUYSK010051008.1:0-37010 GCA_963575035.1 Avahi laniger | reverse complement strand
GAATTCCTAGGCTCAGCAATCTTTCTGCCTCAGCCTTCCCAGTGGCTAGAACTACAGGTTCATGCCAGCATGCCAGGCTATTTTTTCATTTTTTGTAGAGACAGGGTCTTGCTATGTTGCCCAGCCTGGTCTTGAGCTCCTGGCCTCGACCAATCCTCCTGCTCCAGCCTCCCAGAACACTGGGAATACAGGCGTGAGCCACTGTGCCTGGACTCATTATTCTATATCCTGCATCCTATACATATTTTTCATATGAAGGGCACGTGCAGTATCTGTTCTATTCATGAATACACCCCTAGCACACTGTGAGGCACAACATAGGTGCTCCAGTTAATATCGATTAGATAACTAAACAGGGATATGATTAACATAGTTTGGGAGAACTAAGACAAGACCAGAGAAAATGAAATCTGTGGTGACATCCTCAAGAAGGACGGAGCTTTCTCAAGGTGGGACGTGGGGCATTCTAGAAAGTGCTGTGGGTATAATGGTGTGTCGGGGTGACAGGGCCTGGAGTGCTTGAGGAGAAGGACAAAGCGCAGAAGTGGCAGAAGACGTAGCTGGGATGTGGAACGCACTCCTTACCGGAGGCCTGGGAGAACCCACCTCCAAGCTCATTCTGGTTGTCGACTGAATTCTGTTCTTAGTAATTGCAGGGCTGAGGTTCCCATTTCCTCTCTGGTTGTCACCCAGGGTGTAGCCTGTGTTCCCACAAGCTGCCACCTTCCTCATCAAGCGTGCCGTGAATTCCAGGCCTTCAGCTGGTCCCGACATCCGAGCCAGTAACAGTGCCTCACATCCAATTCTTCTTATACCTGCAGCCTCTGAAATCCCTGCTGCAGCTCTCTGACTCCAGCCAGAGAAAGTTCTCTGCTTTGAAGGGCACGTGTGATTTAGTGGACCGCTGTGGAAAATCCAGAATGATCTCCTTGTTTTGAGGCTAGCAACCTTAATCACACCTGCAGAGTCTCCTTTGCCATGTAAACTAACATACTCACAGTCTCCTGAAATTAGGGTGCAGGCATTTATTTGCGGGGCTGGTCTGATTACCGCAGATGTGACCCCAAGTGTGAGATGTTAATAGCTCCCATGGTATTTCACAGTGGCAGTCAGACATTGAGAAGCCAATTATCGGGATGGAAGTTAACAAGAGCCTGGGCAGAAACACTCAACTGTTACCTGTTACTTCCCATTTTAATCTTGCAATTGAAAAAGGAAGGTTATTATCTACCTTATTTTTCATTCATAAAATTTTATTTATTTCTGCTCATTTATAGGTCCATCGTTGTTAGTTTCATAATGGACATTAAAGCAATTTACCTATCAATGCTAATTTCACTAATTTAAGTAATGGCTCTACTCTTTTGTTATTTGAGAGTCTCAGGTCTTAAAAACAATTTTGAATTACTCAAAGTCAAAATCTTTATGATACCATGGCAGAAATATTATTAGATTATAAATGATAAGCTCCCTTCCTCCCACCCTATTTGACTTACACGTTTGACCTTTAAAATTGGCTGCAAATACATTTCTGTAAATGATGAATAATTTAAGAAAACAAGGGAAAAGTCTGAAAATATGCAGCAGTATTCTTCATCCAACACACAAGATGTGTTACTGAGTAGGAGAAGTTTTAATCATTCTGTGTGAAAAGTAACTAAAAGGTGTGGCTAAAATCTAGCAGCATTGTTTGGTCAAAATAACCCCATATCTACACAAACAAATCAAAATGAATAATTGTGCAATTATTACCCCATCTACATCAAGGAGCCTGTTTGGATGTGGTCACAGCCAGTGGGGAAAAGTGAGGTGTGAACATCTCCTGACCTCTTCTGTGTGTTGACCTCCCTGCATGGACCGGAAGTGGCAGACTCCCTTCTCCTGTGTTTTGTGACATCGCTAGTCACATCAATTACCTTTGCATTTGTGCTCAAGTTCATTCTCCACCTTTCCCTTGCCTTCATCTGTATCTTAAGGAAATACATTGCCCAGACTTCTTTGTCCTCGATTTCTAGGTACCGTCAGCCAATGAGAAGCATCTGAGATGATATGAGGGTCAAAGAAGGGAGAAGCCGGGGACCCTTTCCCTTCCCCCTGTTCTCTGTGTCCTCTCCTTTACATAGGGATCCCTGCGGATAGATTTCACCACGCGGTCCTGGTCCCTGGGCTCTGACAGTGTCATTTCCTTTCTTCCTTTCTCTTTTCATGCTTAAGACAATGACAGAAGCTGTGGGGAAGGTGTTAAAAGATTCATTTAACCAGAGCTCAAGTTTGATATTGGCCCCTGTTGCCATTCCAGAATTATTTAAACTGTGCTGCCTTCAGTCATAAAGAAGAATCCGACACAGCCTGCTGTTCAGAATATTTTTCATGTCTAGTTTTAGGTATTTAATGCCTGGCCTGTGGGTTCTCAGTAAGTATGGCATGAAAAGATATAAAAAGCTAGCAGGCTTGGCTTTTTAGTCTATTACCATTTCAAATGTTCCTGTCTTGACCGGCTGCATACCAATGCGGCATACATCTTTCATCCGCTTCCCTGTAAATAACTAGATTATCATTTAAAGCCACGTTTATTCAGTCTCTTCAACAAAGGTAAAAATCCATGTTGTTGTTGATGGTATTTTTTCAGGGTGTCCTACAGAAAAAATGAATCACTTGAAAAATCAACGTTACCCTCTGTTTGATCCATTAGTTTAGCAATATCCATGACAGACTAACAAAAGACATGTTGGGAGTCAGCAACATATCAAATACCTTTCTTCTCACTATGGTTAATTTCTCCTCAATACATTCAATTAGTACAAATGATTTAATTTGGAAATTATGCTTTGAATACTTTTCAAATCTTAATAAAAATTCACATTTTTATGGAAAGTATGTGGTATGGAAGACCATATTATCTGTTTAAAATATTACTTATAAAGTTGTCGTTACAGTTATATATTTTTATATTGTTTTGGATGTAGTCAGAGTATTTTTCAGTTTACTGAGTATTGGGAACAATGTATAGTGTGTCAGTCTGGGAACGTATATATTCAATTCTTAAGATAAACTAGGCTAAGCATGTGTGGTTCACACCTGTAATCCTAGCGTTCTGGGAGGCTGAGGTGGGAGGATCTCTTGAGCTCAAGAGTTGGAGACCAGCCTGAGCCCTGAGCAAGAGCAAGACCCCTTGTCTACTAAAATAGAAAAAATTAGCCAAGTGTGGTGGCACATGCTTGTAGTTCCAGCTACTCGGGAGACTGAGGCAGGAGGATCACTTGAGCCCAAGAGTTTGAGGTTGCTGTGAGCTAGGCTAACACCATGGCACTCTAGGTGACACAGTGAGACTCTGTCTTAACAAAAAATTAAAAAAAAATAAACTCCAATAATTGCATTGAAGATTTTAAGTTTGTAAGTGTTGTTGAGGAGGGCACACACATACACACACAGATATATATATACACAATAATGGATATATTAGTTTCTTTTTGTTACTATAACAAACTATCATAAGTTTAGCGGCTTAAAAAGATGAACTGATAATTCTGGAGGTCAAAAGTCTTAAATGGGTCTGTCTGGGCTAAAATCAAGCTGCTGTCAATATTGAATAAGTTTTATGGAGGCTCCAGAGGAGAATATGTTTTCTGTCCTTTTCTGGCTTCCAAAGTCTGCCGGCGTTCCCTCTCATCTTCAAAGCCAGTCATGGCCATTCAAGTCTTTCTCACATCGCATCGCTCCGACACCGACTTTCCTACTCTCTCTTCCATCTTTTAAAGACACTTGTGATTACACTGGGCCAAAGGGTAACCCAGAACAATCTTGTTATCTTAATATTTGGCTGGTTAGCAGCATTAATCCACCTGTAACTTTAATTCCCTTTTCCCGTGGAACACGACATATTCACAGGGCCCAGGAAATAGGATATGGATATCTTTTGGGGGATTTATCATTCTTTCTTGCACAAAGGAAAGTTGTCAACTACTGTCGAATTAGCAGCTCAATGTTTTTCAAGATAGTTTTTAAAATTCTTCGTCAATTTATGGTAAGCCATTTTACGGTTTATGGTAGCTTCTGGCTACAAAAGACTCCTCTTTAAGAGAATAACTAAATAATAAGTTGAAATAGAGTATCTAAAAAGAGATTGAAGGTTAATTTTATCATAAAAGTGGCATAGAATATTTTTACATGCCACCTCATGAATACTGTACACGGGCTATTCATTATCAACTTCTAGCTGCTCCCAGTGACTGCCTAGTAATATCTAACACACACAAAAGAACCAGTTCTATATTCTTCTTACTGGATTCTTCTTACCCCTAGGCCTGCGGATTCTCTTCTGGGTATCACACACAGTTCTTGACACATGGGTCTACTTTCCAATCTGTGGTGTCTTTGTATCCAGACACCTTTATCACCTGTCACAGACCTCGTTAATGCAATTGCCTGAACTCGGCTTTGCTTCAGTCTTAATTGCCTGAGGTCAACAGATGTTTGTTTCTTTGCTGTGCTCTTCTAAATCCATGCTCCCAGTCTCTTACCACACCAAAAATGTCTCTTCTAATCTGAGTATTCTCTCCTTCAGCTGTCTGTCTTCCCTCTTTCACTTTCTCTGCTTTGTTCTGTGCAGTTGGTTTCTTGGAGCTTGGTTCTGCCTATTGGCAGTATAGGGGCCATTTTAAGCTCCTTTTGGGCTCAGTTTCTGAAAATGGATCTCCCCACCGTGACTTAGCCTGATGCTTCTCAGTGCTGTTATTAAACACCTCATCCTGCAGACTCCACGATGTCGGCTCATGGAATATATTCCCCATAAACTAATAGACTACGAAACAAGTAGATGCTGATATAGGACTATGGAAGGCCTCTGTTGCATGTTCAGTTTGCTTTTGTTTGTATTAAGCTTTGTGCCAGTCTAATCACACTTCCAATACCAGTTTTGTCGAAGTTCAAAAGAACAGAAGCCACAGTAAATGGAGTTTAAAAAAACATAAAGGATTTTAAAAAATAAAAAATAAATGCCCTACATTTACCTACTTAGCTGAACCCTATCTTAGTTTTTGTCTTTTGAAAGTCTTCACTACACGCTAACAAAACATGTATATGTAGAGACGATAAATCGCTCCATAATAGTCAATTGCATGAATAAGAATGCCATGTTCCTTTATTCTTCTCTTTAAGAATAAATTGCTATTTGCAACATTAATAAGAATACTACTGTCACTTGTTATTTGAAAATTCCCTTTCTTCCTCCACTTAGTCACACAAGAGGACGTATGGCATATGTACATATTGTTAAAGAAAGACTGCAGTGGACAGGATGAACAGAAATTCATTTTATTCCCTTACTATCGCCAGCAATAGGGGAGAAAGCATAGACCATGTCAGGATGCTTAGTTCCACTGAAACAAAGAGCAGGAAAGTTTTTAAGAGCTGGGATGGGGGCGGGGGTGAAGTCTTAGGTCATCTGTGTTTGCTAATTGGCTTTACTCTTTAAAAAAGCAGACTTTCTCCTATCTTCATCACAAGCGGTAGTTTTAGAATTTGGAGCAAGGCTCCCACTAAAGTTAGGCTCCTACCCTCCCACAGGAGCTGAGAGATAAGGGTACTTCAAGCTTGACAGTTACATTTCAAAAGGATGGCCGCTAGGTGTTTGAGAAAGACATTCCTGGGTTGTAAAACTGGCAAGAGGCTTCTAAAAAATTTACATTTCAAAGGGCAGAGAAAGAGTTTACAATGACACATTTTCTTTTCTTTTTCTTTCTTTCTTTTTTTTTTTTTGAGATAGAGTCTCACTGTCTTGCCTGGGGTCAGCCTAGCTCACAGCAACCTCAAACTCCTGGGATCAAGCGATCCTCCTGCCTCAGCCTCCCAGGTAGCTGGAACTACAGGCACGCGTCACCATGCCCGGCTAATTTTTTCTGTTTTTAGTTGTTTGGCTAGTTTCCTTCTATTTTTAGTAGAGACGGGATCTTGCTTTTGCTCAGGCTGGTCTTGAACTCCTGACCTCAAGCAATCCTCCCACCTCGGCCTCCCAGAGTGCTAGGTATACAGGCATGAGCCATCGCGCCCAGCCACACATTTTCTAAAGTAAATGCTCTAAGAAAAGGGAGGAGAGAGAGCGCTGAGGTCAGGCCAGCTGGATTATGTGAGGGCAAAGGGACAGAGGTCGGGGCCCGCCTAGAGCGTTGTGGAGCTGAGAGGTGCAGGAAGGCCGTCTTGGTCAGCAGCTAAAGAAACAGCTCTCTGTGTGGTCGGCTCTCTGTTGTTCCTTCCAGCATCCTCTTCTCCTGCTGGAAGAAGTGGGCCCTCTCTCTGCTATGGTCTGAATGTTCGTGTCCCCTCAAATTCAGATGCTGAAATCTAATCCCAATGTCGGTACTAAGAGGTGGGGCCTTTGGGAGGTGACCAGGTCATGAGGGCCGAGCCCCTGTGCCTGGGATTCGTGGCTTTATAAAAGAAGCCCGAGGGGGCGTCCCGCCCCTTCTGCCGCATGACAGTGCGTAGAAGACCCCGCCTGTGAGGAATGAGCCTTCACCAGGCACGGAGGACTTCACAGCCTCCAGAACTATGCACATTTATATTGTTTATAAATTGCCCAGTCTAAAGTGCATTGTTAGAGTAGTCAGAATGGACCAAGACACGCTGTCTTCCCTTCTGAGGAAGGCCCTACTTTCTGGACATTTCGTCCAGGCTGGTGCAGTGCCAGGGCTCACAGGTCTACTTCCCTGACAGTTGTCCAACCAAGACCATGCCAGATCCTACCAGAATTTTGAGCAGCCCAAATCTCTTGGCTCATTTGACTTTCTTATAAGAGAAGATAGAGAAATCTTTCCATTATTGGCTGCTAAGCATATAGTAGCAAAAAAGATGTACCAACAATGAATTTCCCAAAGATTTCCTTGTCATAGAACACAGCGCATACACAGATGCCGAGCAGGGGAACTGCAGATGGGCACTAAGAGATCCCAGGAAACCTCGGTCTGCAAATCTGTTTGCCTCACACAGAACTATGGATCCATTAATGTTCTCAACACACGTGTGGAAGCTTGGAAGGCAAGTGCCTGTATTTAATAGTCTCCCAAAGTCTCTCATAAGGAGTTTCTGAGAAGTGGCAAAAATTCCTGGCTTCCCCCTTCAGGAACACGGCCCTGTGCTCCCCCCAGTGAGCCACACACTGTCCTGATCAGGTCATGGTCGCTTCACTTGCAGAGCCCTGGGAATTCATCTGATGAGAGGATGATGTTTGTTCCTCTCAAAAGCAGCCATAAGGAGCAAAGCAATGCCCAGAAATTCTTTCCAGTGCTTTCTGGGATAAAATTTACCTCTTTCTCGGGTGTTGCCATCTTGCGTTTCCTGTGCTGGGTTATTTTTCTCTCTTGTTCCGGAAGGCCATGCACTTGGTACACTAGGTGTCCAGTGCCCTCCCTGGCTTTAGACTTGTGAAGACTCTTTAATTTATATTTCATAGTAAATCTCTAATTCACGTGAACTCATGTTTGTGTTCTTACCACTAAATAAATAAATAAAGCCAAAACAACAACAGCAACAACAAGAAAATGCCTAAAACCAACCAAACAACAACAGAACAGCCATGCAAAAGAACACAAGGAAATTTTTGGAGGCATTAGATATGTTTAGCATCTTGGTGTGGTGATGATATGGATGTATGCATATATCCAAACTCGTGTGTATATTAAATATATATAATTTTTGCATATCCATTATACCTCAATAAAGTTTTTAAAAAAGCATTCCATTTATCAAACAGGGTGTGCGTATGTGTGGATTGGACGGGGCGGGGGGGGGGCGCTTAGCGGGGGGTGACCAGACCAGCTGTCATCCTAACCTACTGTTAGGATGATGGGGAAAAGTCTGCTTTCCTCAATCACCTGCATTGAAACCAGCAAACCACATACCATCAGAAGAGAAGGAGCTGCTTTTCTGAAAGCAGATTTTTATAGATTAGGTTCCTTTCTGGTTGTATCGCAACACTGTCATTTCTTTAAATGAAAACATTAACGCCTTATTTGTAGGCAGAAAAGCAAATTGAAGGTAGAAAAAAGGCTCAAACACAAGATTTTTTGAAATAAAAATTAAAAAGGCATTTTTGGATAGAAAGCAAGTGAAGAAATAGGTACACCATTTAAATTTCAAATTCTTTCCACCAGCCACAATCTAGTCAACATGTCTGGCCCTTTTACAGGCTTCAAATGGCACAATATTTTTAGAACAGGTAGAGGCTGAGAGGAAAAAGAACAAGTTTCTCCCACCATAGATGACAATTTTGATTACCCTGATCTCCTACATTATGTGCTATGCATGCTAAATATTTTTGTCATTGTTTAAGTTAACGAGTGTAAGAGTCAGTATCTAATTTTTAGTGTATGTCCTAATGAAGGTGAATACTTTCAATTAGTTTCATGGCAGAAGGAGAGTGTATTTTAATAATTATTTTAATTATAAATCACTGTATGGCCATCATCCATATTAACTCAATATCTTTATTTCATCGTAGGCTTAATTGCTGAAATGGTGTGTCCCTTAGCTTGACATGCAAAGACTAGATCTTGAGGTTTGTTAATTAAAATTAGAGCTCAATTAAACTTTCAATATATTTAATCGGGTAGTGATAATAGAGCCAAGGTGAAGGAGGACGAGGTACCAAAATGTCTGCAATCCAAGTAGATGAGGTGTTGCTAGAGTTAGCAGCTTTGGGTAACAGTTGATAATAGCCTTGGATGTTTTTCAGCCTGAAAGCATCTCAGCACTGATGCCAATGGTCAGGCGGTACCACAGGATGGCATAGTGGTACAGGACAGCGTGGTGGCCTGTGCCAGCTCTCTAGAAAGTTGAATGGGGTTTTCAACATTTCATTGCACTGAGGCAGCTTTGCATGAAAACAACGATGAGAGATATGGCCGGCAAGCGGGTCTAAAAATGCTGCAATAGAGCTTGCACACTCCAGCAAAGCAGATTGCACACAACCCTCGCTGGTTTGCATTTGCTGAAGAAGATAAAAGAGGATGCTTTGATATAAAGCTTCAATAATTATTTAAGCAACATGTCTTGTGGGTTGTCTTCTGATCAAAAAAGCAATATGTGTTTATTATTAGAAATTTGAAAAATACACACTATATATATATATTTTTAATTTAAAAATTAAATCATGGCTAAGGTCTGAAACACTTTAAGGTTAGGACCTTAATGTCAAAATCTTTTCTCTTATTCTATCATTATCTCTGTAGCACCCCTGATGATCTGTTTTTATCTATGCAATGGGGATAAAAGGAAACTGCAACCAGCCTGAGGTCATCCCCCAACCGGGCAGAAGTCTTCAGTGAACTCTGCAAACTTGGGTTTCCCACAGCCTTCTGGACAGCGGACCGTTTTTCTGTTACTACATTCTCTCTGTGCTCCACATGGCCACTTCCAAACCATATCCTCTCTGTCTTTTTTAAAGCTACTAACCTCATGTTATAGCCCCACCAGGCACCTGCCTTCCTTACACCGTCTCTATTAACCCAAGATCTCTCTGATTCTCTGAAGATTTTAGCTCCTGTTTCACCATGACTCTGTCTAGCTCTAGGCCTGTCTTAATTCTTGGCGATTTCGATTGTCACATAATATGCTCTCTTTGGCCTTCTCTATGCTAAGGAGCCTATGCTTTCTGCTTCTCAGTTTCTCATTTCTGCTGTCATACCTTATAAACCTTGTCATAACCTACAACTGTATCTCAGGCCATGACCGCTCCCTTTGTCTTTCCCCACTCAATCGCTCTGGTATGTCAATGTCAACAGGTCTTAGCTCCCCGGTGGGCCCACAAGTCATTAAATCTATCACTTTTCACTGCCCTTCATGTCTGCCGTGTCTTACTCCTTACTCAGCTTAAAGCCCATCCATCTGTCCGTTATTTCATCCGTCATTCATTTCCTCAACAAACATTATTGATTTGCTAAGTGGCCTGATGTGGGGCAAAGATACAATGTGGAAGGGCAAATGGTGAAAAGAACTATTCTGGAGACTGAGGATGTGTCCATGAAAGACAAATATCTCTGCTCCGATGGCGCTTACAGTCAAAATAAATAAATCAATTAGATACATAAGATGACAAGCAAATTAAGTTTGTACTCAGGTGGTGAGTCGAATGGGAAAAACAAAGCGGACATATGGGATGTCAGGAGGAGTGGACTTTATACGGAGCGGCCAGGAAGGGCCTCGGCAGCACGTAACTTTTGAGTGAGGACTTTGGAGGAGGAGGAGGTGGAGGAGGAGGGAGGCACAGAGATGTCAGGCAAAGGGAAGAGTAAGTTCAGAGGCCCTGAGTTGGGAGCAAGCCTGGAGTGTGTAAGGTGCCACACAGTGTGTCTGCAGGGAGCTCGGCCAGAGGGGAGCAGGTGGAGAGGGGTCATACTGGTGCTGGGGTGGGGTAGTTTTGGAAGTGATGCAGAGTCAACTTTTACAGTCGAGACTTTGAATTCATTCTCAACTCTGTGTCCCTCTTTCTTACCACCCTACTCGATTCAACCATAACTCTGGTTAAATACAACTCTGTCTACACTGCATGCAATCGTGGGGCTGAGCTCCACTAAGGGAGTGCATTTCACTGCAGTGACTCTTAGCTTCACGTTAGCTAAAAGGGCTCTCTTTAGCTTCATGATAACTCACCTTGAATGAGCTCTCAGTGTTGCCACCACTCCCTGTCCCCACACTCCACCACACGCCACACCACACAAAGACACACACGTACCACACAGCATACATAAGCATACTGCGCACCACCTGCACAAACACACCACACAAGACATGCTCACACTAAATTGTCTTAGTCCAAATCAGAGGTTATTCAATACCTCTTCTTTCCTTAAACCAAATACTTCTTTTTGGATGGTAAAAAGTGAATTCTGGGTCTAAGTGCATGTGGGCAAGTAGATGTGGTGGCAGCTGCCTGTGGAATTTTTCTTCTGGTTTCTTCATTTTATTCAATCGACTCAAAAGCAAGATTGTCATCCCAGAACAAAAATGGCAAGGGAGAGGGAGAGGTGAAAGGGAACAACACCAGAAGTTGCATTCTTCTAACTTTTTAAATCCCTGTGAACAAAGATAATTATTCTTTCCTCTTTCATGGGAAAAGAATGTAATTACTTACCAGAAAGCACCCAGTTATTGCAAACAGAATGTTTCTCAAGTCTCAGGGGTAATATGGTAGGAAATAACCACCTTCCACCAACTGAGGATGAATCATTGCCCCAGTAAGAGACGGCGCGATGACAGACCAGGCGTGGAAGTTTCGTAGAAGGATAAAATATGTAGACTTTTGATTCAGTCCTGCCTGAGTTTTAATCTCGGCCCTCTCACTTCAAACTCAGACTCAGATTCTCACCTGAAATGGGGATAATCTTGGGTTATCTTTTGTAAGGACTAAGTGACTAACACATGCAAATATGCTATTATAGTGCAGCGTGCAGAGGAACATTTAATAAATGGGGTTCGGCAGGAACACATTCCTTTAGGTACATATTCATCATGGCAATTTAAAAAATGTCAACTGAATATTCTACAATGTAGTTTTTGTTTCAAGGTTCCATTCACCTCATTGCAGAAAATGCCACTTTTATCAAGTCAGGGTAAACATCCGCTTTAGGGCCAATGGGTTTCCTCCACCCTCCTTCTCCCGGGAATGATGTCTTGATGGGGCAGGCTCGGGTAGCCTCGCAGTGTTGGGGAAGGCTCTGCCTTGTCTGCAATGGTAGTATTTGAAATGCACCAGCTTCCGATTTGGTCCACACGCACAGACATGCTCCCACACTAGGATCTGCTGTGCTCTCTACCCACCTGTCCATTCGCCAGTCAAATGGTCCATCCTACTATCCTCTGAGGAATTCTCCAGCCAAAAATCTAAGTATTTTCTTGATCTTCTTCCCTTTTCCATAAATATATCACCACACACTATCAACTGCTTTCAAAACAACACTTCCACTGCATCTGCCTTTATACACTTCCCCTACCCGACCAGAGCCCTATCTCTTTCCCAGATTTTTATAGCAGCCTCCTGATTGGTTGTGTTGCCTTCGATCTCCTTCTATAACTTTCAATTCATCATGGTGCAGTCACAGTAATCTTCAAAAAGCATAAGTTAAGTGTATTAATCTCCTGCTTAAAACCTCCCAATTTCTTCTCATTTCATGTAGTATAAAATACATTATCTTTCCCCTGGTGTGCAAAGCCCTACCTGACCTGGAGTCTGCTTAATCTTTCTGACTTCACTAAGTATCAGTCAACCTGTCATGCATATTAGCTTTCTTGTTCTTAACACACTAAGCTCTTCCATAAGGTGTGAAGCCTGCATTAGCAGTGTCTGGGTGGAAGGCCCTCGCTCTGATCTTTGCAAAGCTGCACTTCCAGCCAGATTTCTTCACTCAGTTTCAGCCTAAATGCTCCTTCTTCAGAGAAACTCTCCTTGACTATCGAATCTAAGGCAGCTGCTCACCTCACTTTCTGTAACATCTGATATTTTACTTCTCTGCATATATATTTTCTTGTTTATTTACATCCATCTATTTAGTGTCAGCCTCACTTAACTATGTAATATACAGTTATACAATTTATACTATAGTTTAGTGCGGGGACATTTTATATTTTCTTCATTATTTAATTTCCATTACATAAAAGGTGTCTCTGAGACCTGAGTGTTTAATGAACATGTGGTAGGTGTATGAATGAATGAAATTCTCCTCTGGGTAAGTGTTGGGAAATTAATCAACAACAGATAACATATATGAGGAACGTTTGCCCATTTGATTGGCTACAATTGATAAAATAATTTATAGAGATATTGTCAATTTGACAAAGAGTAAGTGCTATTTTCTTCTAATATGCATTTCTTTCAACAACTGTCTTTGTCTATATTTTAATAGCTATTTATATTTGCTCTTCTGTGAATTGCCTATTTATCCTTTGATGATTCTCCCACCATGAAGCTAATAATTTTTAATTATAAGATTAAGCCTATATACTAAACCTATAACTCATTTCCTAATTTGTAAATATTTTTTACTAAATTATGTTATTTGTCTTAATTGTCATGTAATGTTTAAATCATATATCAGTTGTTATATGATGTCATATGGTGTTTGTCTTAATTGTCTTACGACATAGAATTTTGAGTTTGATAAATTTAAAAATTTGTCTTTTTTCTACAATATTAGTTCATTCCTTTACCAAATATCTACTGACCAGATTTTGTACACCAGGCATTTTATTAAGTGAAGCAAACAATAGATAAATTTCTAATAATAATAATAGCTATAAAGAAAATGAAACAGATAAAAAGGGAAAGAGGCTGACTTGGTCATAGTGGTATGGGGGAATTGGGTGGTCAGCAAAAGCATTAATGAAAAGTTGGCATTTGGGTAGAGGGGGAGAGATGAGAACGAGGCAGTCACGTGAGTTGACATTGCACTCCAGGAAGAGGGAGGAGCAAATGAATGAGTAAAGAGCTTGACATATTTAAGAAACAAGAAGGCCAGTGCGTGTGACTGGTTAAATGATACTCGGTGATGTGGGAGAGGGAGGAGGTGGGTGGTACTGGGACTTGGGGTAGGCTGGGACAAAATCCTATAGGACTCTGTAAATTATGTTAAGGAAATCATATGGTAAAGTCTAATTGCATTTGGAAGACATTAGCAGTGTTTTAAACAGAAAAGTGACATTTCTGATTTGAAAACATCATTCCTTTTAATTGAATATGGAACATTGTCTGCAGGATGGATAGGGTAGAAATAGGCAAACAAATAGATTGTCGAAAATATCCAGACAAGAGGAGACAGTATCTTAGTCTAGGAGGAGAGTAATGGAGACGGTGTGCAGGTCTTATCTGAGATATACTGGGGAGGTAGAACCAACGAGACCTTCTGCACAGGAAGGAGAAGAGTTTGAAAAATTACCCAATAGATGACAACGGAAAAAAGACTGAGAAAGAAGTGGGTTTGGTGAGAGGCGGTGGTGTTGTGGTGGTTTGGCAATACTATTTAGAGTTGTCTATCAGGCAGCCAACCAGATTTGATGAGTGGCAGGTGGCATCTGACTGTGAGGCTCAGAGGAGAACTACTTCGTCAAGAGATACACACTTGGGAATCACCAGGGCATTCAAGCTGTTGAAGTGCCCACCTGTGCCTACCATGAGGAGTACAGCTAAAGAGCTGAGGCCTGGGATAAGTGGTCAGAGAAGAGCTATCAAACATGGCCCAGCCATGACTGTCACTTATCAAATGCTTCCTGGGCTTGTGATTTAGAAGGCCAGGCCTATCCCAAAACAAGGTATTTACCACTATTCTCTTCCAATTCTTTCATGTGGTTATTCATTTAACTCTCCCATGTATTTTATTTAAGCAAATGTGAAATGTATTTTTAAATTAATTTATCTTTCCCAATATGTACCAATTGTTCTTGGGCTGCATATTACATATTTACCATTTTCTTACTCATTTGAAATGACAATATTTTTATAAATTAAATTATTACATGTACTTGAACTCACTTTTGGCCTTCCTTTTCCCTTTCATCCTTCTGTCTATTCAAGCACCAATAATAAACTTTTATTTTTGATAAAATTTTCATTGTCTGTTCATGCAAATCCTCAATTACTGATATTTCACAAACTGTTCTGTTATTTATCTCCATTTATTTTTCAGGTTAAATTTTCAGATCATCTCGTAGTTTGCCAAAAACTACTCCATTAAATTTTTAAATGGGGTGTTACGTTGTGGGATAAATTACCCTTGAAAAAGTCACATATTGGCAATATTTTTCTTTTTAGAAGAAATATAATTTATCTTTTTAATTATTCAAGTCTTTTTAAATGTTCATCCAAAATATTTTTCATCCAATTCACACAGGACCTCCACATTTAATTTTTTATTCGTTATTTTATTCCTCAACAACTTATTGAGGTTAATACCATGCAATAAAATAGCTTTATGCAAAACCATTCTTGGCGATAGCAGAGACAAAGCTAAAGAGGTCCCTTCGTTATGACATTTTACAAAGTTGTGAATGCGAAGCAGCTCCAAGACAAAGTAAGTTTGTGTAAATATAAAACATTGCCATAAGAAAATCCACTCTCTGGATAATACTGCAGGCTTTGACAGAGATTCCGTAAAACGGTCTTCAGAGAATGCCACCAAAAGCTGTGTGACCAGGGCAATGCATTGACCCTCCCTCAAAGCTTGTTTCCTTCTGAACAAAATGAGCTTAAGTGTGTGTGTTACAGTGTTGCTGTGGATTGAGCAAAGTAACATGTGCTAAGCAAGTCACATGGGACCCAGAGCATAGCAAGCGCTCAACAAGTGTTAGTTCTTAATAGGAGAGAGCTTCTCAGGGACATAACTAGGGCAAAGAAGAATTAGAATGTTTAAAAACATAATTTTTCTCTAGTTGTAATATTTCTCCTTGTCTTCAACTTTATATCTTCAAAAGACTACATTTTAAAGCATACCTCTTTGTAAAATGGTATTTTGTTGTCGTATTAATTTCCCGTGGCAGCTATAAAAAACCACCACAAACTAGGTGACTTAAAACAGAAGAATTTTATTCTCTCATATGTCTGGAGGATACAAGCACAAAACCAGCATCATGGGGCCAAAATCAAGATATGGGTAGGGCCATATTTTCTCCAGAGGCTCGATGGAAGAAGCTGGAAACAGATTCTTCCAGTCTCTGCTGGCTGCCGGCATTCCTTGGCTTGCAGCCACATCACCCCAATCCTCAGCATCTTCAAATCTCTGTCTGCTCCATCTTTTCATTTCCTTCTCTGTGCATGATCGAATCTCCCTCTGGCCTCTTCTTGTAAAAAGACCTGTGATTACATTTAGGGCCCACCAGGACAACCCAGGATAATCCCACAAAGTCAAGATCCTTAATTTAATTACATCTGTAAAGTCTTTGCCATACAATGTAATATCGACAGGTTCCAGGGATTAGGACTTTAAATCTTTGGGGGTCATTATTCTCCCTATTACAATCATGTTCTGCTAAAGTCCATTTAAAACAATATGGAAATACTGTTATAAATCAAAAATGAAATTGGAAAAATTTCTATCAAAAATAGAAAGAGCTTTTTTCATAGGTTTTATGTTTTCATCATTTCAAACAAGCCCTTCTAAACTCTAAGGAAATTGCTGAAAACCATTGTTGTTCTAGTCACATCTCGAGAGGGTTGGAACAGGGTGGAGATCTTAAATATGCCAGTACAAATGGGTGCTGAGCTTAGAGAAAATCAAAACCTGATGCCACAGGAGCCAATGTTTGTTACCTTTTTCTTTTTTCAACTACAGCGACTCTGGAGCAATCCATTCAGAACCTTGGAAACACAACACAATAGAGCCAGCAGAAGGCAGACACGGTGTGAAGCATGGCTGTGGTCCAAGCCTCAGCCCAGATTTATGACTGTTCTGCCACCCGAGGCTTCTACCTTAATAGGACGTATAGAAAAATGGCTTCTTACTGGTTCCTTTGTGATAATGGGAAAAACAGAACAGCCTAAGCTTCATGTTATTGAATCACTTCTGGAGACTCTGGGCACATGAGGGAGGCCTGTGTGGTGCGGGGTGAGTTGGGAAGCAGTTTTTGTGTTTCGTGCCTGCTGAGGGACATTAGTGTGGATTATCCAAGAAAGGTGAGGGCTCCACAGGATGTAGGAAGTGAAGTGACAACCCTTTAAAAAGAGGCATAGAGAGAGAGAGAGATGGATTTTTGACACTTTTCCAGAGAGAGTGAGGATAAAAATAATAATGGTAAAAAAATAATGAGACCACATCCCTCTTGCACACAACACTATTGATCATGGGTTGGGCTGGTTGGGGAAGCCTGTGACCTCTTGCCCCTGGTGAAGAGCACGGCTGTTGGAGTGCTGAGTGCCCTGGGACTGAGTTGGGGGGACGCCTCGTGCTGCTGACAACCGTGTGTGCAACGGTGACCACCATGTGGACACAGGGAGGAGCCTCCGCATCTCCCCTTGGATTCTCATACGATGCCAAGGAAAGGAAGGGACCTCACTATGCCAAACAAGTGGGACTGAATAATCTTCTCACCATGCTGAGGGGGTTTTATTGTTTTTAGGAAGAGGTTTTATTTCTTTTAGGAAACACACCACTAATGTGATGCGACCTTTTTGAACTTCAGTATTATGTCTTAAGCTTATACATGCAGTACAGGCATACTACAAAAGTTACAAAACTGGGACGGAGAATGATTACATTTGAGAAACTCAGTCTCTGGATAAAGACAGATCTTGTAACTTCCTATCAAATAAGTTTCAGTCAAATTAAAACTCTCTAAAATAGGACTTCTTGCCATAAGCAACGAGCAGAACAGTTTGTATAAAATTCTTCTATCTGTATAAAATAAGGGGGATATTTACATGCATTTCCTTTTATGTGGATGAAATGTCTCTTGAAGGACACTCCCATGGCCCTTATGACACTTTCCCTTCAGGGAGGGAAACTTGGTGTCTGGGCCAGGGAGGGAGGGTGACCTTCACTGCCTGTGTGCCCTAATACTGCAGTGAGACCTGTCCCATTGCTGAAGAAGACACAGAGGACCCTGATGGCAACACTTACTCATTTTCAGTTTATTGCAGGGAAAGGATTCTGTTTAATTACAGAGTTAAAGAAAGGCCATTACAGGGCAAGGATGCCACACAGCAAAGAGACTGCAGAGGCTGGGTGTGAGTTCCAACTGTTCTCTCTCTGTAGGGCCACATGAGACATGCTTTTCTCTCTGGAGTCAGGAACCTCAGACGTGTGCACAGCACAACTTGGAACTTGGGAGCCCAACATCTTGGCTGAGGCTTCTTTCACCTTGCTTGTCATGTCAGCATATTTTTTTACTGTGTAAACAGACCCAGCAACAGCCCACTGAGGAGTCTGGCCCCTGATTAAAAGCCTCGGGGTGATTTTCCACGTCTGACCACAGGCAGTGACAAGGGCTTTCCCTGGCAGGCCTCACGGGGAGAGCTGCCCTCCCTACACCGGGCTTGGGGCACAGCAGGGCACTGGCAGCCTCTGCAGGGAGCTGCAGCCCAGGACTCAGGCCCCCCGGCTGGTCATGCTCTCACACGTTTGCATTCCTAGTCCCAGCACTTTATTCCTAGGTCTCTGGATCTGTGGCTTTGGGCAGGGGCCTTGTTCAGGTGCCTCTGCTGAGACCTCCTTATGGGAGGAGGAAGGAGAAGCCGGTGTTGAAGACAGTGTTCCCCATTTCTCGGTGCTTTTCCATTCCCAGTCCTGCCCCTCACTCTCACGCTCACCCTCACATACACCTCAGGGGCCGTAAACCTGCCAGAGCCGTTTGCTCAGGCTCCCTCACAGACCCCGACATCTACGCCGATCCACTTGACCCTGGGCCGATGCATTGCTCTGTGGGGAGGGGATGGAACAGGGGGAGTTGGTCTTGCCTTTGGTTTCAGACTCTTGCTTGTAACATTGCAGTAACTGATGAAAGGATTAACATTTTCATTTTATCCCTGTTGATTTAACTGGCTACTCTGAATTCTGACAGCTTAGCCCTCTCTCTGCCAGCTCGGCTGAGCTCCTGACACTCACTGGAGGTCTCACTGAGACCAGGCATGAAGCATTAATGTCAGTGCTATCAAGAAACAATGCTGACGAGATGGAACAAAATGCCCCAAAACTCCTGGAACCCACGATGGTGGCGCAACACTATTGGGGGTCAGTGTCATGCAGGCCCTGCGGCAAAGCAACTCAGGCCAAGAACTGAACTGAATTAGACTGAACCTTCATATTACAATGCACTCTGGTGACTTTTGAAGTTCGAAGTATATGGCAATGTGAAAATCGGGTACAATTGGGGAAGCACAACCACCGTGATGGAATAGGAACTTACATAGCTGTACGAGAATTCGGAAGAAGGGTCTAAACAGAGGAATTAGTGGACAGAGAAAAGCATGGGTGGGTGGGCACGACGAGGTGGGGGGCGAGGCGTGCCCTGCTCTGAAGGGCGACCACCCGTGAGGGGACTGCTGCAGACCTCCGTGGAAGGGCCCGGCCTCACGGCCTTTGCGCTTGCTGCTGTCTCCGTCTGCAGTGACCTCCCTAGACAGCCATGTGCCTAGGTCCTTCTTTCCTTCCTGTTTTATTCATATGGAGCCATCTCCTCAGGCCATTTATTTAAAATTGTGACCAAATCCGTCCCACTTTTTTTTGTACTTTGTTTTCTTCATATTGCTTACATTCTAAAATACCCTGTATTTGACTCTTATTTTGTTTGTTTCCTATCACGATGGCAGAAATTTTAGTGTGCTTTGATTCTCATTTCATCTACTGTGCCCGGAGCAGTGTCTGAGACGCGATGCTGCTCAGTGAGTAGGTGCAGACTTTATGAGCAATGAAGTTATGCAAATGATTCTTGAGTCGTTTATGGTCTCAGAGGAAAAAAATCTCTATTTCCATAACCTTTTGAAAAATACAGCATGGATGCTTTTGATCAATTCTCCGGTTTGCACCCAAAGATACATACTTTGCCCCCAGTAGGATTAACAACCACTTTAATGAGCCAGGCCACTTCGTTACATTTATTATCATCTCTAGACATGAAGTTCTAGAGATAATCTGATTATATTATAACTTATAATTAGTATATTTTTAAGACCAGTAGAGAGATAAAATGATGATGCATGACCCATGTCTCATTTTATTTCCTGACCCTCAGCTTTAAGTTTCTGAGAAAATAGAAGAAGAGCCATTAAGAGGAAGAGAAGCTTGACTAAGTGTGATTCAGTCTGCGTAACTTAATTGTCACCCAGTCTCTGGAAGTAGGATAATTTATAGAAGTGTCTCTTCTCTGGATGAAGACAAAGGCACAGGGTGTCAGTCAATAATTCAGCAATGGGCTGGGAAAGTGCTCAACTGTTGCTGGCTCCTGTTTTTGTTTTCTTCTACAATAGTCTTTACACTGGATAGATTTAATCTGTAGTTTTATTCTATGGCTTGGAATGGGATACATTTTCATAGTAAGAAACTTAGGTATTCAAAATGCAACCTGTGCAACTCGATCCAATTTCCTTGCTGTGGGTTCAGCCAAAAGTCTTTCTCCAACATCCTATTCCGATCCCGTGTCCACCTGCAGTCCCTGTGGCAAAGTAAACCTGTTCCGCACCACAGCAAGGTCCGGGTGGACACAGTGGCTTGCTCCCCCCGCCTCTGCATTCATTCACTGGTATATTTTGTGGTATATCCAGTGGCACATCTGAGCCTGGAAATTATGAAACTGGCATTTTGTTGTGGATTGCTCTGTGAACCAATTACTCCTTCCCTGCAGGTGCAGGTGACGGTGGCCCTCAGCATCTCACAAATTTAGCTGGAAGAGGTTATTGAACAGTTGGTTTATTTCTCAATCTTTCCATCACAATTTTTAGGTACTTTTTTTCTGAAATCAACTTGTTCACAGTTGTTCTAGCCAACTTTAGAATACTTAGAATCCTCTTAGGCATTTCCATAGTTGCTGTGCTCTACACTAACTTCTGTGTAACTCTTTGGTTGTTCATCTGAAAGCGTGTGCTGTGAAGGACCGGGAGAAATAAATCCATAGAAAGAGCATGGGTCATGTGATTTTGTGGCTGATAGGATGACGAAGTTAGAGAATTTTGGGGTCCAATCCTTGTTCTCTTTCCCATGGGCATTGTGAACATGTCCAGAAATGCTTACATCTGGACAATGGGGACATTTCCATTTTGGGGTACTGTTGAGATATTTACATGGAATACTACATGCAAATCATCTAGAACAGAATGATTTAGTAGAAAAATATCAGACATAAGTTATTTAAAAATATTCAAAGGAAAATGTGAATATTTTTAAATAATTTGTCTCTAAAAGCATGAGAAATGAGAAAGGGAAGTTAAAAACAAGCAAAAAAAAAAAAAAGTAATCCACTATAACAAAACTGTGAGGCAAGGAAGGAGAGTAAAACAGATTCTTTTCTAGACATGAAATGAAAGGGTGACTAGATTTGTTCATGCAAAATTGGCACTTATTCTTGCTCTATAAAGCCATTTCTAATAGGCATAATTTTTAACGTTATTTTATTTTAAATAACTCTTCCTTTTTAAAAAAGAATTATATTTCATTTTATGCTATACTTCAATTTTGTTAAGCAAAATTCATAAGTTCATTATTATATTCCACTTGGTTATTGTGAGGATAATTTTGAAGATCAGCTTTCTTTCTAAAATATAATACCCTATATATTAAAAACCAGGATTGTTCAGCTGTATGAAGAATGGGAACCAAGCTAGAAAACCAGACAAGAGGTTGAAACGTTTGCTCCCTGAACTTTCTCATTAGTTAAGCAAACATTTAGGTGAGAGATGTAATAGCGTATGCTCAATATAACCAGAAGGCATTAGTAACCAACAATTACTAGTACAGTAGTTGAATAAAATAGATGCTTAATAAATCTTTGTTCCACCTTAATATTTTACAGTTGAGGAACTAGAGGTTAGGGAAGCTAAGTGATATACCAAAGGTCATAGAGTTAATGATAAGTAAAGCCACATTTAGAAGCCAGGGTGAAGTTATTAATATAACAGACACCAACCATCATCTGGCTGACCTCATGCGTGTGTGATCACACAGTTCCACAGCGCCCCACACTCCGAAGGGGCCGGCACTTGATTCAAAGCTCGGCTGTTGCTGTTGAAAATCCTCATACAGTGCTTTTTGAATAAGAGACCTCACATTTTTGCTTTGCCCTGGGCCCTACAAATTATGTAGCTGGCCTTGACCATCAAACAGTCTCATAATTCCACCTTCAAAACAGATTTGAGGATACTGGATTGAGAAATGCCCTCCACGGATTCATGCAGAGTCGAAGACTTAGTCCTGTTCTGCAAAAGCAGCAGGAGGAAAGGCTGTGTCTCCCTCCTGTCAGCTCTTCCCAGGGCCATGAACATTCCTCTTTAGAGAGCTGGCAGGAAAACGTTGGGCTGAATGACAATTGCATTGCACCCGGGTGAATTACATTAGCAGTGCCAACCTCCACGCTGAATTGACCGCACAATTGCTCTCATCAGACACCTGAGGCCATACCTGAAATCGCAACATTTAGATAATAAATAACATCACTCTGCACATAAAACTCAGTGTAACCTTCAGCAATTGCTGCATCTTCCTGTCTCTAAGTCTCCTCTCCTCCAGGATAAAAATGCTCTCTGGTCTCCTAGTGCCTTCTGCAAAACTTCAGCAGGATTCGTATATTTTAGAGAGTAACCCAGACCCCAGGTTTCTGCCAGCTCTCTGCCACTGGTACATCAAAATCATTTCAGACTGCTTCTGGGAGTCTGAGAGTTACTGAGTAGGTAAACTGATAGACTACTTAAAATTCAAGCTTTGATAGCTGTACACAAACCTGGCTTTGAAAGAGTGGCACTGATAATGAGCTGCATCTGCCTTCCATTTCTACCCATGCACTGTGATTATTCCTGGGACACAGAGACACCCATCCAAATATCTCCCTCAGAGGCTGATTTGTTCTGATATTTTCACATCTAGAGGTCTTTAGAAGGCTTATGATAGGATATCCTAGTAAAATACAAATTATGAGGGCAAAAGAACAGGCTAATTCACATACTTGGCAGTCGCTTGCACTCCAGTGTAAGTTTATTAGATGTTTTCTAGAATCTAGATTTTATAGTGATTGCAATGCTGTACAGAGCAGGGGAGGGAAGAGCAGGGAAGAAGGATTGAGCTCTCAATGCTTTCTTAGAAACTCAATCAAGTTTTTCGGTTAGATCATTCCTCTTCTCCAACTATCTATTGCAAATTTTCTAAAATTTCCCTGAATTACCCACCTTTCCACACTGGCTTCCTCTCCTTCCTTCATTTGCAACAATAAGATTGCAGTTCTTTTTTGCTCAGGGAAAAAGTAAGCTAACGAGCAGATTTTCCTGTCACCAAACATAGAAACCTATCTACAATGCCATCCTACCATTCTAATGGAGATGTCATCTAATGTCTCTTCTGAATCATCAGATGTTCACTCTCTCGAGCCTTCATATTACCAATTAAACGTTTCAAGTTCTCCAATCTTAAAAACAAGCATCCGTGGTGGCACCCATACCCCACCTCATAATATGAGGTCCTAATTCTATCCCCCACCATTAAGTGCTATAAAGATGTATTTCTACCCACTCCGTCCACTTTCCTCTCCTCCCACTGACCATACACCATCTTGCTCTGTCCCCATCCTCCATATCTGTCCCCTCTAGCGTGACCTTCACGTGGTTCACTACAGTGGATACTTTCCATTCTTCATTTAGCCTGATTTCCGGAAGATCTTGAACTGGCCAGCAGACTCTGCTTCTTGACATCCTTTCTTCCTTTGGCTTTTCCTTATATTACTCTGGCCAATATCTCAATCCCCTTTTCTAGTTCTACCTCCTCTACACTAAAGTGTTTGGAATTTTTCAGGGCTCAGCCCTAAGCATTCTTTCCTTCTCATTTTATTTTTTCTAGGTAATCTTAGCACATCCACTCCTAGGACCTCATTTACCATCTCTATGCTAAGGCTGCCAAATATTTCTTTTCAGGATAAACCCACCTTCTCCTTTCTAGGCCCATATGTAACCCTAACTGTTGATATATCCACTGAGAAGTCTCCACAAGCCTGCAACTCATTGTGTCTAAAACTGAATTCATGGTCTTTCCCCAAATATCTTTCCCTCTTTTCCCTGCAGAATCACTTATCTCAGTAAATGATGCCACCACCAACTCATGCCAGAAATACGGAAGTGATTCTTAACTCTTCCCATTCCTTCAGCTCTCACTTCAAATTAGCCATTAAATGATGGTGATTCTGACTTCAGCATAACTCTCAAAGAGGTCTGTATGTTTTCTGTATTCACCGCCACCACTTAGTCTGTGCTGCCATCGTTTTTTTTACTTCACCTTCTGCAATAGCCTCTCACTGGCATCACACCCACATGACCTTACCCATCTAACCCAGCCTTTGCTGAGAGATCAAGTAGATGCTTTCCAAATGCTGGTCTCTGACACTTCTCAGTTTATAACCTAACTCAGTTTAGTAGCATAATGGTCTGAGACCCCAATCGAGGCTGTAACTCCTGGCGTGATACAGACCCAGTGGCCGCCTCAACATGTCCCATTCTCAATGCTCCAGTCAGAGTGGAACCTTGAACATCACCTACTTCTTCTTACCTTAGCCTTTGCCTTACTCTTCCATTGGCTCGAAAATCTCTTCTTCCTAATATTCACCTGGTTACATCCTATGCATCTGAAGGATGCCACTTGAATATCGCACCCAATAAGCCCACGCAATCCTTCGTATCAGGCCGATGTGATATATTTTTACAGTACCTTGTACTTGTTTCATTACTTGCCACAATTTTAATTATTTGCATATCTATCCCACCCCCACTGCCCCTAGACAAGTTTCAAGAGACAAAAATTATGTCGGTATCTTTGATTTCTCTGAACTTTTCACTTTGCCTTGCATCTTACACAAAGTAGATGTTTATGAAATATTTGTTAAGTGAATGTATGGAAAAATAGAAACTGCAGTTACTAAAATCCTACTTTGGAATTTTGTAAGGTTAAGGCCACAATTGCCTTCAGGCTGAGCCTTGAGCCCTTGGAAATGGCAGATGGAGGATTATATATACCTAAGAAAAATGAAATATCTGGTTTCATAAAATTTTGTCACTTTAGATATGGCCCTAGTTTCACAGTTTAAGAGTACACAGCTGTGCTGAGGGACCTCTACAAAGGTGTGACTGTAATAAGTCTGCATGACTCAGACAGTCTCTGTGATGGCAAGTGGTTTGTTTCTAGGATAAATTGATTTCTATTACTTTTATGCATACCTGGAGATAAATCGCAGGGCCTCACAAGCTTAGATGCAGCACATCAAATCACACAGGGGTATTAAGAGGCTGAATTTTATCATATACAATGTTTTCACTTATGCTGCATATTTCAGTTTTATATATACATACACACACACACATATACACACACATATACATGAATTTTGCATTAATTTGCTATTGTATTTCTTTTCTCTACCTTTTGCTATTTTCTTTTGAGACTGGAAGTAACAACAGCAATATCATTTCTAAAATGTACTAGTAATAAAATAGCTTCTTAAAAAAGTAGAAATACTTCATTGCATGAGAATAGATGTTTAAAGCATTTGTGCATCTTTTACATTTTATTACACTATTTTTCTTCAGATCATTCTAAAAGGGTTAGTTATATATAATGTTGAGCATTTTCAAAAGTTTAAATGTATCAATTTGTTTTCTGTGGTGCAACAATGGTTAACAAATGATGGGGAATATGGTATTTTGTGATGTTGCTTTACTTCCAAAAAAAAAAAAAAACAAGGAGGTAAATGTACAATATATTTCATGGTCCTAAATATAAAATGTCTGTGTCCCCAAATCAGCAAACTATAAATTAATAAAAATATAGGGCTAAAGTAAGTATGCCCATTAATTAAGATAACAATACTTGTATCCAGGAAACTGCTAATAAACATTATTGACAGACATGAACCCCCAGGTTGTTTTCATTATAGGACATATCTTATTAACATGATTTTTCCATTTCTTCCATGTCTTTGTTTTTCCATTTATTTAATGAAACATTGCTTGTTTATGGTCATTTATTTTCTAGCTATACTTATAAAATCTCAGGCAAAAATATCATTTTCTCTGCTTGTTTTGTTAGTGCTTCTGATCTTCCTAGAAACACTTTTTTAAAAAGTTTTTGTTGACATCAACCCAATAAAGATTTAAAGCACTCTCTGGCTTTTAAGAATTGAGAAACTACACAGTCTCAACTATGATTAGAGCAGGCATCTGTCTTTTCTCTCCAAAGAAGACTGAGATATCTTAAGATAATTTTCTACAGCACCACAAGCATTTAGGGTTTAATTGTTAACTCTATTACATTTTTCTTTAGCTTCCTAAATAGCAGAAAAATGGATGATAGGCAAGAGAAGGCAATTTATTTAAAAAAAAAAACAGAAAAATGTACATGTTCAATTGATTATTCCCCCAGTGATGAAGAATTACAAATAGAAATTTGATACCATTTTCAACTATTCTATTGACAAATATAAATATGGATGATAAAGAAAGAACTTAGATAAAAGAAGGGGATTCTGGAAAAATTCAGAGAATGCCTCATGCTTTCTCTTCATTATCAACAGAAATACCTCTGGCTTATCTGTACAAATGGCTGTGGGAGGCAGTATGAGAAAGATCTTTAGCTCTGGGAATTGAGGAATCCTTAGGAAGAAGCTTATGAAGGGCTTTCTTTCCACGGGCTGAGATCATGACAAGAGAGCTTCTGAACAAAGATTGTGGGGATATTGGAAAGGACTTCGCCTATAGAAATATGTGAACCCCCGAGGATTTGGAGGGGACAATATTGGACCCAAGCGTGTGTGTGCGCTTAGATGGGCCTTGTCTTGTTAGCCTTCAAAAGACAAGACAGAGCTAAAAAAGTGAATTGAGTTCTCCTTCTTAGGCTGAGAGAGTCTGAGAAAACCGGGTCGTGGGATGGGTGGGGATTTTCCTGCTGCCTGCTTACTGCTATAGCATCTACAAAAGTAGATGGTGATCTAACTTTCCATTTCCTCTGAGAGTTGTTGCACTTAGGGTGCTTCAACAACCAGGGCTGATCTCTGAAGAGATCACGAGAAAAATAATTACATATCCTTGGGATCTAAGGAAAGGAAGATCAAATAGAGCAGGCACCAGGCAAAACAAATAAGAAAAAACCTCTGGAGGAGATAGTCGAGGACTCAAACAGCAATAATATGTAATAAGAGTATTGTGAAGAACCAGTTTCATATAAAATAATAATTTCTAGAATAAAAACTTAATTTTTTGAAGTGGAAAATTCAGTAGGTGAGTTGAAGTATGAGATGGTTGTTGTCAAGACTAAAATTAGTGGCATGAAAGAGTGAGTGAAAGAATATTATCTCACAGTATAGACCAAAAATATGAAAAGAGAGAAAACTTGGAAGGAAAGATGTGAAATCTGGAGGATCCATTTCAGAAACTTAACATCCAAATAACAAGAGTTTCAGGAGGAGACAAGGAAACCGATGGAATACACACAGTAACTATCCTAATGACTGAAGAATGTTTCTTTGTGCTCAAGAAAGATTGGCTTCTACAGAATGGAAAACTGCACCAAGTTTCTGGAAATAGTAATGAGAAAGACATACGCTAATAAAATTTTTGATTCCTTAAGGATAAAGAGAAAAAAACTATGGAAACTACCAGAAAGAAAAAAAGATCTGCCTAAAAATAATTAGAATGGAACCAGACATGTTTTATCTTGAAGTCTACTTTATCTGATACTAAAATACACTGGCTTTTTTACCCTCCATGATTAGTTTTTACTTGGCATTTTTCCCATATTTTTACTTTCAACATATCTACCTCCTCCTACTTAGTGTATGTCTTATAAATAGCATTTTTACAAGGCTGTTGGCTTCTTTTCTTTTAAATGCAACCTGACAATCTCTGCCTTTTAATTGCAAAGTTTAGCCCATTTACCCATGTGTTAGTTATCTATTCCTGCATAATAAATTATCAAAAACTAGCAGTTTCGAACAACACACATTTATTACTTGGGCAAGAGGAATTTGTGCATGGCTGAGTTTGGTCTTCTGCTCAGCGTCTCACAAGGCTGCAATCAAGGTGTCTCTAATGCCGTGTTTTCTCATCTCGAGGCTCAGCTGGGAAGGATTCTGCTGCCAGGCTTTCTCAGGTTGTTTGCAGATTTTGTTTTCTTGCACTTGTTAATACTGAGAGCTGTGGCTCTTTGCTGTTTTTTGATCGGAGGCTGCTCTCACCTCCTAGAGGTTTCTATCAGCTCTTTAATATGTGAGCCTCCCAACATGGTCACTTATCCCTCAAACCTAGGTAGGGAGAGTACGTGTGCTAACAAGATGGGTTCCTGTGTAACATAATGTAATCATGGGAGTGGTATTTTCGTATTTATTAGAAGTAATTCATAGGTCTTCTCACACTCGAGAAGGAGGGAGAGTTATATTAAAGCATGAACGCTAGGAAGCAGGGAACACAGGGGCCGTCTGTCTACCATAACATGAATCATATTATAGTTACTGTAGTGATTTGTTTGCATCAACCACTTCACAACTTGTTTCCTCTTCCATCTGTTCTTTCTTCCTTTCTTTCTCTTTTCTTATCTGTTTAGGATTTATTAGAAATTTTTTATATTTTATTTTCTCTACTATACTGTTAGCTTTATTTTCCTGAATTCCTCTTTTAGAAATATCTAGAGTAAATAACTCTAGATATTAAAATATGCATCCTGAATTAATCACGGTCTACCTTGAATTAATAGTTTACTATTTTATAAATAACGTAAGAATTGTAAAGGAGTAACACTCCCTTTAACCACCTCTCAGCCATTGTGCTACCATTGTCAGATATTTTTCTTCTGTTTATATTATAAACCACACAATATTTTGCTACTGCATTTTTCTTTAAACAACCAATAGTCTCTTAAAATGTTAAAAACTATCATAGATTTCCCCACCATTTATTATTATTTTGACTCTTCATTCCTTCTTTCAAAATTAGATTTCTAAAATAATTTCTCTTGAGACCAAAGAATTTAGTTTAGTGTTTATTGTAGTACCTATCTCATGCTGATGAATTATTTCACTTTTTTTCTGAAATATTTTTTTTTCACTTTCATTTTTAAAAGATAATGTCACTGGTTATAGAATTCTAGATGTATGCTTCTTTTTTGGTACTTTAAAGACTTCATTGTATTGTCTCCCGGGTTCTATTATCTCTGATGGTAAACATTCTGATTTCTGTTTCACTGAATGGAATTACCCTATTGTGTCTGGCTGGTTTAAATACTTTATCTTTGGTTTTCAGCAGCTTGACTATAATGTGGCTAGTTTTAGTTTTCTTTGTGTTTATTCTCCTTGGCTCTGTGTCCTGATGTATTGTGTCAATTTTGTAAAATCCCCAGCGATTATCTTTTCAAATATTGTCTCCAGACTATTGTTTTTGTTCTCTCATTTTGGAACTCTCATTGCACATGTACCAAACCATGTGACGTTGTCTTACAAACCTCAGACTATGTGCTATTTTTCAGTCTTCTATTTTTTTCTCATTGTGTTTCAGAATGGATAGTTTGTGTCTTGCCTTAAATTCACTGATTCTTTCCTCTGCTGGATGCAATCTGTTTTTCAACCCACTGACTGAATTGTTGGTCTCTGCTTTGTAATTTTTAGAATTTCAGTTTGGTTCATTTTTATAAGTTACTTCTCTCTGCCTGATCATTTCAATAGTTGGGCTTTCTGTACTTCTCCCTATATTTCCTGTTTGTTTGTTTGTTTGTTTGTTTCTTTTTTTTTGACTATGGGTTACAATTCCTCTTCGCTTCTTACGTGCCTCATAATTTTTTTTTTTTAATTGTATGGCATACGTTATATATTTTTTAAAAAGTAGCAGCTGAAACAAGTACTTTTTTTCTCACAGGCACCTGTATTGAGGAACTTTTCTTCTGAATCTTAGCTGGAATTGAGCCGGGTGGGGTCTGGGTCACAGCTTCAGTTATTTTCTGATCTTCTTCATCCCATGCTCCATGAGAATACAGGGTCTCTTTCTGCTTTTTTGGCATCATTACCAGCAGCCACTTATTCCTTGACTCCCCAATTCTATCCAGCACTCACTTGTTTCTCGTACTCTAATTTGGCTTTCTCCAGAGTATCATATAAATGAAATCACACAATGTGTACTTTTCATGTCTTAGTCTCTCACTTACCTTAATGCTTTTGAGGTTTGCTTATGTTGTTGCATTATCGGCTGTTTGTTCCCTTTATTGATAAGCAGAATTCTACTCTCTGGATATACTGCAATATATTTATTCGTATATCAGTTGGTAGAACTTTAAGTCATTTTCAGTTCTGGACTATTACGAATAAAACTGTTATGAGCAATCCTATACAAATCTTTGTGTGTGGACAAATGTTTTCAATTTTCTTAGGTAAATATTTAAGAGTGACATTACTGGATAATATGGGAAATATATGTGTAACTTTGTAAGATACTACCAATTGTTTTCCAAATAAATTGTCGGTTTTCATTTCTAAGAATAATATATGAGTTGTTCCATATATTCAACAACACTGAGTATTAATTGTGTTGTAATTTTATCTATTCTAGAAGATGTGTAGTGACATCCTATTGTGGATTTAATATGTATTTCCCAGATAACTAATGCTTTTGAGTGTATTTTCCTCAAAATACTTATTGACCGTCTGCATATCTTTTTCTGAAGTGTCTGTTCAAAACTTTTGCCTTTTACAAATTAGGTTGTTTACAAACAAGTTATTGATTTGTAAAAAAATTATGTATTTTAATATAAGTTCTTTGTTAGAAATGTACTCGACAAATTTGTCACTCCAGTTTTTGCTTTCCCTTTCCATTATTTTAATGATATTTTTAAAAAAAATTTTTGGTGCAGTACAATGTATCAATTTTTTTTTTATGGTTGGTTGATGTTTTTTGCATGTAATGCAAGAAATCTGAGTACAACTTAACATCTCTAAAATTTTCTCCTATTTTCTTTAAGAGGTTTTATAAGTTTAGCTCTTACCTTTATATCTAGATTCAATTTAAGTTATTATTATTATTAATTTCATCCAGTTAAGGGTTTGCTTGGCTTCTTGAATCTGTACGTTTTTGTCTCTTACCAAATTTGGAAAGTTTTCTGCAATTATTTCTTTATGTTCTTTTTTAGCCCCATCCTCTTTCTGAAAATGCAATGCAGATTGGGCCATTTCTAATATCTGTCTTCTAATCTCTCCTGTCAATATTTTCTGATGATTAAACTAATATCCAGAGCAGTAAAATTACTTACAGGTGGTTATCCAGCAGCTCCCTTCCCTCCTATAGCCAAGTCCATCAAGGACAATTGGCTCATAATCATCTAGTAGATAATAAGCTTGGTTTAGAACCCAGTCTAGATGTTTTCAACTTCACAGTACTCAGGAGCTGTACTGAGCTTAGTTGCAATTTCAATGTTTACCACTCTCAGCTACAAAATGTGGGTCAAGCCAGTGATAAAAATGAGGATGGAGATAACCATATTGAATGAAGTAACGACTTTCTCTAAATGTTTTGAAATAAATACAAAACATTAACGTGTACAGTCAACTAACATATGCAGTAAGTTTCTTTTCACTTTATTTATCTCCTAGAATACATTTTCCATGATGCTAACTAAAGTTCTAACTCAGAGCAGGGGTCCTCAGATCTATTATCCGAGCACTGTCAAGAAGAATAGCTGTTTGCAGCTCTAGTGAGAGCTGAAAAGACAAGTCAAAGAAACTGCAGAGCAGCAGGGAATACTGAATGCAAATTTCTTCTAACTGAATAAAAAAGATAACTTCTATTAATTTTATGTATGACTTGTATAGAAACTTGGTAAAGGATAGGATATTAAAATAATTTTATGAACTGTGACATTTAAATGCTTATTTATGCAAATTTCTGAAGTACTGCATTTCCATTTGCAAATTAGCCCCACAATTTCACAAGCAAATGCATTATTTATTTGCTAACAACAGTGATTAAAGTATATTGTATCAGACCGATCTAACTTGAAAATGCCTTACCTAACAAGACTTTTTCTTAATAAGTCTTATGTCATTGCACTGGTGGCAAAATTCTCCTGGAATGAATAAAATATATCTTTTATTCTAATGCGTTAGACAATTTAATAAAAAGAAATGAAATGTCTCCCAAAGTTTAACTTTTTCACATATATGGCTTCCAATTCTCGTGCATAAATTAAATCACTGTCCTAAGAGAAAGCTGTGTATAGTGTTTATATGAATTATTACAGCCACTATGACTTTAAAGAAAAAAGAGAATCTGAAATTATAGAGAAGATGGCTTTAAAAATACAGCAATGATGAGAATGTGGGAGTACTGGTGTTGTAACTGCCTCCGTAAATTCTTACTTTCGTGGGACTATTTTCATAATAGTAGCCCATCAAGTACTTTCTATCAGGATTCAAAAGGTTTTGAGAAATAAATGTTTGATACAAAATGAGGATATTTAAAAACATACATTATAGTCAGCAAAAAATAAGGTAAATGTAAAATTAATGTAATGAAAACATAACCCATAACAAGCGAGCAGTTGCGCGCGTTAGCCATCTCCCCTTCATCCTCCTCCCCGCTGCCTGCCCTTCCCAGATGGAATGAGCAATATTTGATAGCACAACAAAGTGACTGCAATCAACAGTAAATTATGATATACTTTAAAATAACTAACAGAGTGGAATTGGAATGCTTCTAACACAAAGAAATGTTAAATGCCTGAGGTGATGGATGCCCCAATTACTCTGATTTAATTCATGTTGTATGCCTGTATCAGAACAACACGTGTACCCTATACCTGTGGTTCCCAATCCCTGGGCGAGGACTGCCTACAGAGCCCCACCCGGCCCATCCATGGAAAAATTGTCTTCCATGAAACTTTGGCGGGGGTGTAAGTGCGCAGCAGGAGGTGAGCGGCGGGTGGGTGAGCACAGCTTCATCTGTATTTACAGCCGCTCCCCATCTCTGGCAGCACCGCCTGAGCTCTGCCTACCCCTCTACCCAACCTCCATGGAAAAATCGTTTTCCCTGAAAGCGATTCCTGGTGGCAAAAAGGTTGGGGACCACTGCCCTGTAAAGACATGCAACTATTATGTGCCCATAATGATTAAAAATAATTTTTTGTAAAAAAGTGAGCGGCTGCTTCTGATCCTACTAATCCTGCTTCTGTTTTCAGTGAAGTGTAACCTCAGTCAACACAAGAAAAATACAGTTTAACAGATTTTAATTCCCTATTCTTCTCTCTATCTCTATGGATTTGGAAAATCAATCTTACTTCCCTGGTTATCTTTCCTTCCTTTATAAAATGAAAGCAACAATAGTTCCTTTGTGAGGATTGTTAGAGACGACGTCTACACAGCACTAAACATAAAGCCTGGTACGTCGTAAGGGATGAAAAAATGCTGGTGGTGGCCATGGCTGATGTCATCGTGTTTGTACACACGGAGAAGGGACAAGGCCAGGGGGGCTGGAAATAAACACAGCTGGGTTCAAATCCTTCTGTGTCTCCCATTATCTTTGTGGTCATGTGAAAACCAGTTAATTTCTATGAATATTCATTTCCTTATTAATAAATGATGGGCTACTCACCCCCCCTCACAGGGCAGGGTGAGGATTAAATGTGATTAAAAGCAGAGACCAGCTAGTAACAATCAGACAAACAGAAGAAACTAATCAATGTTTCTTTTTTTTATTCTCCCCTGAACCTCTTAACAATATGTGTACTAATACGTTATAAAGTTAAAAAGAAAAAAAAAAACACTGGAATAGGCAGCATTCTTGGCAAAGATAATACATAGATGGATGGATTTCATATATTTTGCTTTTATTTGCACTTTGCTTTTAGAATTGGCACAGAAAAATACACATTTATAAAGGAAAGTTTAAAAAATGATAAAATTATCAAAGAAATATATTATGAACAGAATATACACAATAATATATCCACTGATAGATGTTTAACAGCTCCTACTGCAAAATTCCCCAGGTCGATGATAGCAGATGGCTCCTTTTCTGAAACTGGTAGTCACCCTCTTTTCTTTCATTTACCTTTTTATAAAGATGAAGTTGATCCCTTTAAATATCTCACAAGCAATTCTAATCCAGTTCACAGACACACATATGGGCAAATGTAGAAATAATCGAAAGTAATTTCACTATCACATATAATAACATTCATGAGCAAGAAATAAATTATTCATATACATTTAAAAAAGGTCATTGTCTTATCTACCCAGAAATTCCATCGTAAATTTGTCTCACAAATGAGCTTGATTATATGCATATATGTAAAATTACAAGTGTAGAATTCATTGAAGCTTTGTTGACAATAGTAAATAGTCAAACACTTTTAATGACATATATCCACCCATAGGTGACTAATGAAATTAGAATGTATCCATAAACAGAATGCTATGTAGCTATTACAAAGACCTTGACATATATATATGTGTCGACAAACAAACACACACACACACAAATACCAACATACATTTAACAATTTTAAAAAAGAAAAACAAGATGTGGAGCATTGCCGAGAAAGTGAAGACTAACTTAAATAAAGGCATTTACTTTATTTAAAAAGACACCTCTAAAAATGAGTAAGAATGGTCACCTCTCAGGAGGAATCAAGACCAGACTACATGGTGTTTTACTGTTTTTGTTAAATCTGAATTTTGACTTTGTACAAAAGGCCCATTTCCTGAGGAAATTCATAATAATATCATGAATGAAGGCAGCATTCATGATTCATGTCAAAAGATGTTGCCAAAATTGCAGTACCATCTTTCCAAAAAATTATTTTGACCATTGAATATTTGTTATATTTTCTTACAAATATGTCAAAAGAAATATTCACCAAAAGAAAGATTCACTAATAGGCTCTTGCTGCTCTTAGTGTCTTCTTTTGTTTTTTTTTTAAACCTGTTTAAAACTCAGTTTAAGTCAGCAATTTAATTGTGGTGTGTGGAATAATTATACTAACATTTTTCGAAGAAAGAAAATTATGTAAAACAGCAACAAAATGCCCAATGAGGATAAAAACAGAATTTGAAAGAAAGTTTTGAGATAATTATTAAGATGCCTCAGTTTGGATCATTTGCTTGTACTGCCAGCAGAATTCTTTGGTATGCTGAGAAATAAACTTGGCAAAATTGAACTAAATTAAAAGTGTTAAGAAGTCCTTACAGAGTGCCTTAGGGAATTGAAAAGCATCTTCAGAGAATTCTACACTTTATCAGTTCTACTAGGAAGACTTGAAACAAAATATCTCTTTTATTAGGCAGGATGTCATAGTAGTTAGAAGTGTGGTCTCTGGAGTCAGACTGCCTGGGTTCAAATCTCTGTATGACCACTTCTCTCTGTAGAGATAATTGGGCAATTTCTCAAATGTCTGCATCTGTTTCTTCATCTGTTGTGGTCAGATAACAATAGCAGATTCCTTGCAGAGTTGTGAAGATCCAGTGATTAATATATCTAGTGTATTAATACTTAGAACAACACCTAGAAGATAGGTTTTATAAGTTGATTATTTGAGTATTGGCATTATTATTATCTGCCAATAAAAATAATTAATGAATTATCATATGTATATCACCCTAACATGCAGACATAGCAAATAAAAAACCATCAATTTATCACCGGAAACCTGTGTTTCATTCAGTCTATTCAGTCTATTGCAGAGAAAACTAATTTTGTACAATGCATTATATTGTTACTCTGCTTATTAGAATTATGATTTTATAATGGGTTTAATATTTTGTGATTATTTTGTGTAACATTTGGCCTTTTCCATAAAATGAGTCATGAATGCCTTAGAGACATAACTTCTGACTTAAACATTCTTTTATGAGAAAGCAGAGTTTAATTTGAATCATTTCACTTTGTGGTGACTTTTATTAAGAGATCTTAATCAACTGTAAGTGTGATAGATTTCTGTAGC
The DNA here is from genome assembly GCA_963575035.1 of Avahi laniger. Classification (NCBI taxonomy): domain Eukaryota; kingdom Metazoa; phylum Chordata; class Mammalia; order Primates; family Indriidae; genus Avahi; species Avahi laniger. The sequence continues at coordinate 1,386 of CAUYSK010051008.1, read as the reverse complement.
TTAAAAAAATCTTGTGAATGTAAAGAATGCAAAATGAGTTTCGAGTTATTAAAATCCATTAAGAACGTGTGTCATTAAAGCAGATGAAATGTTAATTAAAGCTAAACAACTAAACCAAATACAGTAACATTCACAAAAACCACAGTGCTTATTTTTTTATCTCCTAGGTATAAAAATTTCTTTTAATGCTATCTTCTATTCCAAAAGAGCCTGTTGGTTCTTGATTAAAATTGAAGCAATCAAAACCAACCACTACCCCTTAGTTCCAAAATATACTTTCCTTTACACATAACAGGATTCTGTACATCTGGAAAATATACTGATGGATGCTATCTACATAGTATTACAATAAATGTACTAGGGATTTCTACAGGGAAGCCTCAAACTCATTAATTCATCTGTTTTTTGAGCCAATGTGGAAGAACCTTCTTCCAGGTAAACCCAAGCAACAATATCTTATATTTTTTTTCAAAATAGAACACAACTACCAGAATGGGTTTCAAGACAAATCATTTTTATAGCAAAATCTTCTTTTGATTTTTATTTTCAGTGTTTGTAGCTATCCCCATGGGTTGACAAAAAAGGACACATTTATTACAGAGAACACATTAGGGTATGTTAGGATCTCAGCGAGAGACAAATGGCACATTCAAACAGGGTAATTGACGAGAGCGTAATTAGACATTACGGTAGGTACAGAAATGGAGATGGGGCAAGGAATGGTGAATCCAAGAGGAGTTACTATCACATCTGAACCTGACTGGGCAGGAAGGGAGAGCAGGGATTAGTTGCAGCGGTAGGAGAGGACCACCCAACAGGACCACCCAACACGGCAACCCAAAACAGGGAGAGAACCTGGGAAGTGGACACCCCAAACTCTCTCTTCTCTCATCCTATCAACTCCTGTCAGTATCTCAGGTTGGCTGAACACACTAAGAAGTTAACAGAGAGCCTGTTGATACGAACTATGACAGTCAGCAGGTAGACACAATTCACATGTCTGGGAGGCCAAAAATATACATCACATAAATTTTTTGTATATTACAAGTATTTCTGAGCTTAAAAAGTCTCACACCTACCCTTCTTTGTCGATGACTTCGTGTGGATAGATAGACAAGCAATGAGGGCTCGCTATGTTTGTAAAAAAAAGTATTTTTTGAAATATAAATATTTATCAAATTGTCCTTGATTATCTAGAAAAAATATTAAGACTGTCCAAGTAAATAAGCTCTCTTAACAATAGCCATGTAAAAAAATCCTACTTACTGGGCAAAGTGCACACAAGGCCCAGGAGGAGGGAACATCGTTAGAGAAACAAAGACAAAAGCCAACTGGCCCTTCTCCAAATTGTAACTAAAACCAGACCTTTTTATTATCTTTACCTCA
>CAUYSK010051007.1:0-20803 GCA_963575035.1 Avahi laniger | reverse complement strand
TTTATCTTTGTGTTCTCATTCAGAATACAGTTTCAGACTGAGTCTTATCAATTGATTTCAATAGATGTTCCTGTTTCCCTCCAGCATGTAAATTATAGGCTAGGTGATTTAACTGTTAACAAAGAAATGGCTCAATAATTTGAAAGCTCTCTGGTCTAACCTGATCACACTGTATAGTGGTGATGATGGTTTTTTCTTTCTTTTTTTCTTTTTTTTCCAGAGGTATGAGCATTTGTATTAAACTGTGGTAGTGGAAAAGGAAGTTTCCTTTTCCTACAGTAGCTCATTTGGAGGGGAGAGGTCTCTTTTAGCTGAGAGCATGAGCTGAAATGGATCTCTTATTTTGTGCTCCATTCACACTTCCTGTATTACACCGTTAAACATCCTCCCAGGGACCAGAAGATGTAGGAGATTTTGTTTAATCACTTCATGCGTGGTATCATGGGGACCCCATTTGCAGGATGTGGGGCATGATAACCCCCCATGGTTAGGATAACAGCTGTTCCCAGTTGTAACACAAGCAACACAGTGAAGTAGTCACAAAATTACCCTCAGGGCTTGTGGTAGAAAGGAAGCATGTTACAGAGGTTGATTTGCCCACATTCATATAATTGGAATGTTGTAGAGCATAGTTTGGGTTCATCCTTTTTCTTTTGCTTTAAGTTTATTTATTTTTACACTACACCCTGTCCTTAAACAGGATGTGTGAAAGCTGCCTGCTTTTCATGGGAAGAAAGGGGTTAGTATGCTGAAGATAGAAGATGAGCATTTGCCTGGCTGTTAGTGTACCATGTAATATGCACGAAAGCACATCTTGCTGGCTCCCAGACCCTCACCAGTTTTCTCATACATTTCTGTCAAACTGTCCTTGTTATTGGAAAAAAAAGATTCTTCAAAACACCACTCTGCTAATGGGATGAGATGTAATGCAAGTGGGCTGATAACCTAATTTTCGTATATTCAAGAGTGAGCAACTATACTACAGGTTCTCAAAATGTGGTCCCTGGACAAGCAGCATCAGCATTACCCACAAATGACTTAGAAATGCCAATTGCCTTAGATTTATTGAATCAGAAATTCTGAGTGTGAGAGAGTGTACAAAATTATCCAGGTAGTTCTGATATAAATTCAAATTTGAGAACTGCTGCTATCACCAAGGCTCTTACAAAACTATTTTGTTCACAATTGGTCCTCAACTGTGAGGATAATTGTGTAAAATATTCGTTAGTAACAGAATGTCAAAGAAAGGTCTCTTCCATCATGTAACCGCTAAGCACTTATTAAGCACCTACTGTATGCAAAGAACTATGTTAGCTACTACAGGAAAAGGAAAGATGAATAAATATGGTGTCAACCTTCTGTGAACTCACCTAGGGTTGATGAGTGGAACATATTTGATTTGCCAATAAAACAGAGATGTAAGTAGCCCACTAGCCTGCCTCCTTGGTGGCTATGTGTAACACATTCTCATAAAATGAAAAACATGGGCTAAATTTACCATTGTATCACTGATATTACCAAGCCATCCTTTGCTTTTTTCAGAGGTGAGAGAATAAAGAGTGTTCACTAAAAGCTTAACAATTTGAACCATCATGTTCATTTTTTCAGAGAACTGAAATAGAAAGCACAGCTTCCCATTTCTTTGCCATTGCTTTTGCCTTACGCATCAGCCCCAGCCCCCGGAATCTGAGGTTAGATTAGAATTACAAAGTCATCTTCTATCTCCTCAGCCATTAAACAAATGTGGAATACACTTTCCCTTCTATTTAACTTTTATTAAAAGAAGTGCTAAGGTACTGAGATGCAGTACATCATATTTATTACCAAAATTATTAACAAATATACAAAACTTATACATGTAATTTTCTTACATCCATTTATTCTCTATAATACTGATTTTTGTTCAAGTAGGTTATCTACAGTATGTAAACATCCCTTGGATTGACCTCACACAGATTAGGAAAGCCCTCTAACCCATGCTTTTATCAGATACTTCTTTTTATTTGGCTTTCGTTTGTAGCATCTAATCTCCACATTTGGCACATGGAAGAGACATCTACAGTGCAAAAGAGGCAGATTTTCTGCTTTCGTTCTGAACAATTTTTGCAGGGGCACAGTCAGAGCCGAGAGGAGAACACGAGCACTCTAACTTGGTGGTGTTGGATTAGCTGCAATGCCAGCAACTCTTGGTTCAGCCATTAAACTTGAGCACAAAGTCAATGTCTCTTCCTTCTCCCACCCTCCCACCCATCCCCCATGCAAGGCTGATTCAGTCTTAACCTTGTCTCAAAAGGGTTAAAAGAGATTCCATCCATCCCAGGACAAGAAGGTTAATTTCAGGGAGGAACAATTTTTCTGCGTTGTCATGTGTGGATTGGTTTCTGCGGTTTGACGAGCCAGCAAAACTCTTAAACGGAGAATAAAATACAAGAAAAAACAGATACCAGAGGAGCACTTTCTGCACTCAACTGCCACTTCTATATCCTTTTGTGGTGGCAAGGTGACAAAGACCCTGGCAAATGACAAAGAAAAGACAAGCTTGCCTCCAAGCCTTTGCATATAATTCAGGAAAATTAAAAAGAAAAAAAAAGGTAACTGGAGATTCTGCCTTCCTCTTCCTGGGTTTCCTTTTGATTATTTAACTTAACCTAACCAAGTAAAGCTGATCCAGAGAGAGCTGTGTTCGCCCCGCTCACCCCCATCCCCACTCTCCAGCACAGTATTGCTCTTGCGATTGGCCGCACCTCGTCCGCGAAGCATCCGCGGGCGCAGAACGTCTGGATTTGGACGCGCGCCTGCCTCCCGGCTTCCGTCACCACAGGGGCCCGGGCCCCTCCGACGCCCCGTAGAGCTCGGCCAACTTCCGGAAGCGGGGCCCCCAATCCGTGAGGAAGTCGAAGCTCTGCTCAGAGTCCGATGTGGCCGACTGCAGGGAGCTCAGCGACCCCGCTACAGAGCCGTCCCCCTCGAACATGTATGTCTGGAGGGAGTCGAAGGGCGGGGCCCACAGGTCCATGTCGGCCTCGTAGAGCTTGGCCAGCACGTAGCTGTGGACGGTGCTGTTCACGGCGCACGTCTGAGGCACGTAGCGGGAGAGGCTCTCGATCTCGGGCAGCATGTCCTGCCGCGTCTTGGGGGCGGCTCCTGCCTGCGCCTCCCGGGGGTTCCACATGGCCGCGATGTCGAAGGCCTCGGTGTCCTCCTCGCCGCCGCCTTCGTCGTCGTAGCGGACGATGTTCTCGTGGATGTTCTCCTCGTCATCGATGATGTAAGGCTGTTTCCGGTGCCGCCGCATGGACAAAATGAGCAGCACCAGCACTGCCGGGAAGAAGACGACAGGCTGTTTAACCACCGAGACCGGGCTGTGTGTGCCGTGACTAAGCCTTCTTCACTAGCCACAGATACGGGAAAAGTTTACCGAGTGTTGAGCTCAGAGACGGCATTTGGGTATTTTAAACCTCAAGTTCTAACCTAAGTCTGCCTTGTGCTCACTCTTTGTGCCATGTCAGACTGAGAGCTGGTGGACCAGTGAAGCCCTGTGTTTTTTCAAGTGGTACAATTAGCAGTTGCATATAAAGTCTCTTTACATCAGCTTGCTGTTTTGAAATAGTGTGTATGTACACACCCAACACCCGGTGTAAGATCTTATTAACAAGGCGTAAAGGACTATGGCCTGCTATAGAGTAAGGTAACCCAGGGACCAGGTTATGTACTTTCTTTATGTGATAACGAATATACATATCTCTTATTATAATGTGGAGATCTTATCATGTAGGTGGAATTCTGCTTTCTTGTATTAGTATCTTAATAAGATTGTACTATGTAATCATATATTAATATGCATATAGACAAACACGCTATGTGTGAGCTAAAATTTTAGTCTTTTTATACCTCTTCCAAAAGATAAGAGACTATTAATGACCCCTGGGGTCCAGTAACCTCAGATTCCTGAGAAAAACCTTTGCTTTAGAGAGGTGATTGTGGATTTCTGGACCCAATGGTGTTCATGGAAGAGAGAGGATAAACAGTGACATTTTATATAATTCATGTTATCAGAGAAGCACCACACTGTTAGATGTGCCCTTGCAGGTTTGGATAAAATTTTATCCTGACAAATGCATTTTTTTTTTTTCCAGGATGTGTTCACTCAGGTTTAAAGGAGAGATAGAGATAATCCCATTGAGCTGTTTATCTCTGTGACTGAAAACGTCTTCCAGGAAGTATGTTGAGGTTTTAGTTGTAGAACTGCTATTGATTTTTTTTCTGGTGTGCTTTGTTATAGCCAGTGAACAGTGACAGTTTGACAACATTGCAAAATAAGACCCCAGTTTATCCAAGGGGAAAAAATGGAGTACAATCATATGTGCAGTAAAAGATTACAGACTGACTAATAAAACAATAATGATTTTTTAAAAATTTGAACATAGATGTTTTTTGTAGATTGCAATTAATGATATTAATACCTAATATTTTCCTGAATACCTTGGGTGACAAATTGCACAAACAGGAACCAATGATATACTCTTGTATATTTTCTGTAGGTGAAAAAATAGGAATGGACTCAAAAGGACTGTGGGGATTTCAGAGAAAGAGACTAATAGGGCTCTAAGGAAGTGAGAGCTTGAATTGGGTATCAAAGGCTGGAGTGCGATTTGGATTGATGCAGGCTAGAGAAATGGGATTCTAAGTGAACATGCTGTGTTTGTGGGATTCAGTAAACAGTAACTAAATCCAAATATTTTTAAGGCTCTATGCTAAGCAGTGGGAAACAACATTGAATATGACATAGTTTCTGCTCTTAGGAGCTTGCATTCTTAGGAGATTATAGATGCTGACGATTAATACAAATCAGACAGTGATAAGGGCTATCATTGGGTCACAGATGTTGTCAGGAGAGTACAGAGGCAAGGCCAGTGAATTCCGCTCGGCCGTCTGAGAAGGGCTTCACATAGGTGACCTTGGAGTGGTAGGGGTGGTATGTTGGAAGATGCTAGCAAGCAAAATTGAAAAGTCTTTGAGGATCTGCTGGAGAGAATTCCGATAGTCATGGAGAATTAGGCAGTTTATATAGAACTGGTCCATCTCTTGAAAAATAAAAATTGACATGTCTTATTTTTTAGGTAATCTGATTTAAACAACAAGTATTGTATAATGCCCTGAAATGATAGGGAAAAATGGTCCTATTCAGCTGAAAGGCTTCCCTGACAGAGTCAATTCTAGGGATTTTTATTCTTTAGGTACCATAGGCACAGTACATAAGGCTTATGAGATTTTCTAGGAACTAGGTTCATATTTGAGACATGAAAAAAACCCACAAAGCCAAAATTAATGTGTTTATTAAATTGTCCATAAAATGTAGTATTTTGTTGACAACTACAACTGAAATCTTACAGTTTTATGGACTGTGTTTAATATGGGATGTCCATTCTTAGAAATAAGAATGCTTAAAACTGTGAGGCCGTTATGACAGCTCTGCTCAGTTTAGCTCCTGAAAACTGTTTACTTATTCTGTACAATTCAAAAGACAAGACATGATAAGTTTGGGAGGGATAAAATAAATTATCCCTTGCATGCCATTTCTCACTTCAGAGTCTCTCTGAGCCAGTCTTTTTAAATCATTATTTCTGCAATGATGGCTCTTTGTGGTCCAGGGTGAACTTGTAACATAGGCATTTTTCTAAAGATAGTAGTAAGGACAGCTAGTCTGGAAATTTCTCCTAGGAGCAAGTTTCTTCAAAGGCCTCTTGCAGGTCGTCTTGTTCTGCACTCAAGGACTCCCAATGCCACCGTATGGACACGCAAGGAATTGCAGGGAGGTTGGAGTTGTAGGGAGGTTTTATTTGTCAGTACAGTCATGGGCCAGAAACCATGGCAATTCTCTCTCTTCCAGGGATCCAAGGACTTAGAAAGGTTATTTATACTTTTTCTCCCCTCATGTAAGACTGAAGTAAAACAAAAAATTAAACTACATGCTGCGTTTTAAAATGCATTCTGAGATGCATATTCCACAGACCTAGCTAGGAAGTCAATCAAATGCTATCCATTCACACAGGGATTTTTTTTTTCTTTATTCTGACCCAGACTCTTGGTGCAGAGGTGAACTTGGGATCAAGGGTATATGTGGATATCAGCACATCTATTCTCATTTAAATACCCATTGATTTACTTTTTTTTTCCCTCATAGAAAGCTGGGATTTCTTTTATATTGAATATTATTATTATTTACTAAATCTGCTTTTCTCTAAGCAAAATATATATGCTGTGAATTAATGTATAAGAAGAGCAGGGATATACGTACAGGTATTTCTTTGGTTTCAGGAGTTGGTTTAGATGTTTTTTTTTGTTTTCGAATGTGGACTTAAAAAACAATCGCATGAATGGCCTTATGCACAAGCGAGTTGGGCGGCTGCCTTGCAGTGTGACTGGAGAAGAGGAAGGAAGGATCCCCTACCCGGTGATGCTTTTCCACTAGCCCGTCATCACATCTCTTTATTTCACCAGCAGGGGCAGACCGGCCCTGTTTTGTCACTGCCCTTTGTTAGATGGCTACAGTGCCCGGGAGGGTGCTGATGCCTCTAAACAGCTTATTCCCCAAATCCGTGTGGTTCATGCCATCACTTCCTTCGATCTCTGCTCAAAGGTCTCGTTACCACTGAGGGGTTTACCCTGACCACGCTATTTGAAATGACACCTATCCCCGTCCCCTGTTCCCCTGGGACACCTTGTCCCTCTTTCCTTCTCGGTATTACCACCTCCAAAATTGAGGGATGAACGTTTAGGAGAAGAGCAGTGCTGCTGAGATGCAGGGGTGCCCAGTGTATGGTCTGCCTGCATTTCAGTCCTGGCTCTGCCTCTGACATTTGGCCTTGGGTCTGTCACTTATCTCTATGTGATTTAGTTACTCCTTATCTGAAATTAATGGGTTAGAAGAGGCGATCATCTTATCCTGCCCAAAATTACAATTTTGGTTCTGTGATGTCAAAATGAACTAGCTTGTTTGAAGTAAACTCATGAAGACGGGACATGTCTGTCTTATTAATCCCAGCACTTAGCATGGAGCTCCTGCTCTTACTAGATGATTGATAAACATATGTGCTTTCATATTGTCAGGCCTTGAAGGAAGGGAATATCTTCAATTTTTTTTTTTTTTTTTTAACTTTTTCCCAGTTTCACTCTACCACTCTTTCAGTAAGCAAGATTTGAAAAACACCAGTTCCGAATAGGTGTCAAGATGGTAGCTGACTGATTATCTGAGTAAGCATTTGCAGAACCCCACAGAACAGAAAGGAGCCCCTTACTCACCCAAGAGGACAAAAACGCAGGCCAGGATGGCAATGAGGGCACCTTGGCTCAAACTGACTGGGAGCATGTAGGCCTCGGGGCTGCAGGACATGACGTGGCCGTCGTCGTCACAGCTGCACACCTGGATGGTCAGCGTGCCGGTGCTGCTCAGCACTGGCTGCCCGCTGTCTGCTATCAGGATGGGCAGGTAAAAGACACTCTGCTCCTGCTGCCGGAAGCCAGACCTCCTCGTTAGAACCCGGGCAGTGTTATCTGAAGAAGCAAGGGGTTCCAGGATGGAAAAAGGGAAGGTAAATTAATTTCTTGGATTGAGGAAAGCAAGGGGGCAGTGTATAGGAAGGAGAGAGAAGGATAGTCAAACATGCCCTGGAGGTGTGCGGCTACAGCTAAGGCAGGTTTGCCTGGATCAGCATTTGGATTCAGAGACCAAGATTTTTGCTCGCTTTTAGGCAAAACCCTGAGGCCTAGGAGAGAAAGCTTTTTTTGAGAGTCTGTCTTACCCTTTGTGACATAAAGCGCCCAGGGTGAATTGTCAGACTTCAAATCTAACAAAACTGTCCCTGGGAAAGCTTGACAGAAATGAACAATCACTGGTGACTTGTGGTCCCTGTTTGTTCCTGCTCAGCAGCTTGCCAAGGCCCCAGCGCTGCTTTGTGCCTCCAGGAAGAGAATGCGGAGGAGCCCATGCCGCTGTGGCAGATTGCTTATTTTTGCCACGTTGGCTAGAATTCATGTCTTTTGCTATTTTCTTTTATGCCTCTGAAATGCAGTCACCAGCGCCTCCTGTGCTTCCTCAAGAACCTGCTCATTTAGCAGAAGCTTATTTGAAATCCCCTAATCATATGATACACTTTGTTATCTCTCCTGGCTTGGTGGTCTAAGTTTAAGCAGTTAATGTGAACCTGGTGAAAATTTGTTCCTGATCAGAAATACAAATTATTTTTTCTTCGGTTTTAAAAGGGATTAGCCAGTTATTAGACGTGTTTCCACCAAGCTGGGGTGTGTGTGGTGTGTGTGTATTTACATTTATATTTGCCTATTGTCATGTTCTGGGATTTTTAATTTTTTTAACCTGTGTTTTCAAGTTTCCTGGAGTGGGTTTGAATTCTAAAGTAGATACATTTTTGCAAAGCTCAATTTTCAGCAGAGGAAAAACTGGAGAGATGTGGTAGGATGTATAAGAAATGACTCTCAAAGTGAATACCACGTGGAATAACGTAGAATATCCTCTGGATGTGTTTCATATTTCACAGGAGTCTAGAACTTCACAAAAAATTCTGAGAGCCTAACCAAAGTAAATATTATTAATGATCATCAATATTTCTGGTTCTCCTTCCCTTCTTGCAGGTAATAAAGGATCATACTTTCTTATCCTCTTGAATTTGGGCATGTCTGTGTGATTTGCTTAAGTTGATGAAATATGAGCAATATGAGCAATAGTGATTTGTGTCACTTCTAGGCAGAACCATGTCAAGAGCTGGCATATGATTCTCTGTTTTCTCTTGCCTTGCTGTGGCTGTGTGAGGTGGAGATCTAAGCAGCCCAGGACACTGCTACAGGTGGAGGACAGCTGTCCTGGGGCACCTGGACATAGTGGCATTATGTGAGCAGGAAATTAACTTTAGTTGCACTGAGCCACTGAGATTTTGGTGGTGGTTGTTCGTGTAGCGTAACCTGGCCTATTCTGACTAATACATTGTCCCTTAATTAACTTTTCCCTTTCTTCCTCCGCCTGCTTTTTATGGTAGCAGATATAGTTTATTGAGTGCTCGTGGGCCATGTACTTGCACCTTACACGCAGTATCTCATTTAAGCTTCACCACAATTTGGGGAGATAGTAATAACTTCACTCTTTTATAGTAAGACAATTAAGACCCAGGGAGATTTTATAATTTGTTCCAAGTCACTAACCTAGTTAGTCTCTCTGACACAAAAATACACACTCCTTGGCCCTTTTATCTTTAATTTTAAATAATAGATCAAGAAACACATAATATGGGCTAAACACAGTGTCTCATGCCTGTAGTCCCAGCACTTTAGGAGGCCAAAGTGGTAGGATCACTTGAGGCCAGGAGTTTGAGAACAGCCTGGGCACCCTGTCTCTACAAAAAAAATAAAAATAAATAAAAAATCAGTCAGGCATCCTGTCATGTGCCTGTAGTCCCAGCTACTTGGAAGGCCGAGGCAGGAGGATCACTTGAGTCCAGGAGTTCAGGGCTGCAGTGAGTTATGATCATGCCACTGCACTCCAGCTTGGGTGACAGAGCAAGACCTTGTCTCAAAAAAACAAACAAAAAAAAGATGAAAGAAAAAAATTAGGGCATCGTGTTGCCAAGTCCATTTCTGGAAGGGGACCAACATATAGCAGTCACTTGGAAAATTTTTGTTGAATGTGATAATAATTAAAGCTTTAGTAATCCATTTGGAATCAGTATTTGTTTTTAAGGCGACACAAAACACTGTGTGCGTGTGGCTAAAACAGGGCCCAACTTCTAGTCCCAATCTTAACACCTACTCTCTGATCTTGGGCCATTTGCTTGCTTTCTTCATCTATCAAATGGGACAGTGAGAGTCATTGGGATCAGTAGCTTCCTTAAAACCTTACAGAGTTATTATAAATATCAAATAAAGCAAAGCGTGGCAAAATGCTGTTGCAATGAAGTGTTATATACACACCATCTTGTCGTAATGTTTTGGGCTACAAAGTAAAAGAGGCTTTACTTGAGAGAGTGCCCTGTTGTGTTCACAAAAGGACATATTTTGGGTGTGGGAGCAGGGGCCCCTGACAGCGGATCCGCCACATCAGATGCTGGTCAGTTTTTCAGTGAGCCGCAGGAAAGGATGCTCATGGAGTAAATTGTCACAACGAGATGAAGAGTTCATGCTCTCTGTTGAAAATGTGCTGACTTCTCTTTTGGGAAACCTTCCAAAAGATGGGCCATGTCTTTTTTTTGTTCGTCCTGTTCCAGTGGCCCATCTTTTTAAGGTATTGGTTCCATGAATTGGTGCCCAAAGTCATCTTTGAGAAATTTTCAGCATTTTGCTGCATGTTGTTTCTGTATTGATTGTGACAAATGCCAGAGTGAAGGACTAGAGTGACAGCTGAAAATTTAAAGAAACAATATAATGTGTAACTCCCCCCTCCCCCATGGTTTCCTTTGTAAAATCAATCGTGTGGCAGCTGAAACTACTTTTTGCAGGAAGGGTTTCCCTATGAAGCAGATAAATGAATAGTTCAAAACTTTGACCCAATAAAAATCTCAGGCTATTTAATTATGGTATTTCTGTTTTTATAATTCATATTGCCACCACTTCTAGAATTATTATAGTGATTTTTATGATAAAATCATAAAAAGGTTGAAGGGATGTCTTAGAAGGATGCTTTTCATGTAGAAGAAAACAAACAGGTTTGAGATTCTCAAGTTTTATAGCAGAAGACTATCATGTGGAGTGGAATTAATACTTTTAATCTCAAATTATTGATGTTTCAGACTAAGACCAGGCATGCCTAAACGTGACTTTTTGTTATCCTTTGTTTAGACTTTTGCAAAGTGGCAATGTTTTAGAATTAGAATGAAAACGAGGCTACTGCAGCTCTAAGAGGTGATAACCTCTCCAAAGTCAGATAGCTAGTTGGTAGCAGAGTTAACAGAACGGGTTCATTTGACAGATTTATTAATAACCTATTTTTTCCATTGCTTCGACCTTTCTTTGAAGCAGTCATCTGGCAAAAGAACAAAAGTCTCTCCTTTTCTCATCTGTGCTCAAAGAAGAGTATGCTGGGTCTATAAACCCCTTAGCTGAACTGAGTTCTTGTTGGAGAAGAGGGGTTTAGAATTTTGTTCCAGCAAAGCTGTAGTGGGGTGTACTTTCTGGAAAGGGAACCCCACCTGAATGTGTCTCTCTAAGTCATTCTGAAGTAATAAAGTTGTTTCATTGCCAGAGCTGCTGTCTGTGTTCCTGTATTTGCCCTTTGCTATCTCTGTTACTTAGGCTTTGTCTCCCTTTTGTTCTGAGAGCTTTTCACTGTTTCCTCCTTTGATCCTTGCACAGAAATATTCCTTCAGGTTTTTCTCTTTATCTGGGTTGCTTTCTGTCATCTTTCTCAGATTCTTCCCAGTGTTCCAGAACACATAAACAGGGCTGCTGTCTTTGGGAATGGATGAAGGATTTTGCCTCTGTGCTTTGCAATGTGTCTGGCACAAAACACGTCCTCGGTAAATACCTGTTGAGTTACTGACTGAATGAAAGATTTAGAGTCAGCAGAGGGCTCTCTTTGTCTTTGATGTTCTGAAACAAAACTTTAAAAGATACTACAAATTAATGTCCTTCTTGCTATTAAAGAGCAGGTGACCTTTGACACTGTTTGCATAGTACAGTAACCAAAAGTAGCCAGCCTAAGCTGTAGAAAAGCAGAGATAGCCAACTGTCCACTTGATTACCTTGGTTGTCCCTTACGGTGAAGTTGGGATTGTTAGCAGCCTCGGGGGCCAAGCTGTAGTAGAAATGCTGACCATTGCGTGGGTCGTCTTGGTCCACTGCACTCACTGTCTGGATCAGCTGAGGGAGGGACATGGAATTGGGTGAGTTGGAGCCAAAAGAGAAAGCTTTAGGGCCCAGTGAAATCCCAAACCCAGAAATCCAGTGGTGGGTTGTTTTACCTAATGAGAAGGACATCATGAAACTTACCTGGAAAGTCTCCATACTTTCAGAAGTATGGAAAGTCCTGACCTGGAAAGTCACACAACTGAGGGTTTCAGTTTGGTTTATTGTTGGGCCTGAGTGTTAACAGACATAGCATAAATGTTACCTAAATGCCTCAGAAGTTAGACATCAATATAGCTTCTATTTCTGCTCCACAGCCAGCCATTGTTAGGTAGTATCAATAGGAGACTTTGAGATAAAGGACTGGGGTGCCAAAAGGTTCTACTTGACCCCAAATTTTCATATTCTCACCCCATCTACTTTGCCTCAGCATTGGGTGAACATTTCAGGGTTAAATTGCTGTCTTTGAGAAGCCCCTGTTCAAGAATGACCACTACCCAGAAGGGAAGTAAGCAGACATCAGCATGAGCTCTGTCAGGTTAAGGGAAAACGTGAGGGAGTGGGTCACAGGCAGCCACGTTTTGTTGGCAGGAAGGGGAGCTAGAAAGGGGATAGGGCACAAGACCCCAGGTGGGATGTATGGAAGAGCCCAGAGTCAGAAGCAAAGCTGGGCGGTGGGGAGAGCAGGAGGTGGGGTGGCTTCCTGTTGAGCTCTTTGGCCAAGTTTTGCTTTATCCGCGTGCTTTTCAAAGGAGTAAGTTGCATGAAGGCTGTGGAGACCATGATGGAAAAGCTCTTAAAGAAAGCAGTGTGAAACAAATGACTGGAACAGTAGTGGGCAGGCTGGGGGCGGGGGCGGAGGCAGGGGTATCGAAAAGGTGTTGAATGGTTGTCTCCTTCCTATGTGTTTGCTCCTCTACCGATGGACAGCACCGACTACTGGGCCCGACCCTGTAGACTTGCCACTCCTGCTGTTAAAAACTAGCTATGCTCCTGCCAGCTTAGAAACCAGCACATCACAGGTCAGCTTGAGGGCCCAGAGGGGCTCGCTTAGTCTGTATTTCTTCATCTGTACATTAAGGGAGGTAATGCAACCCTCACAATATGCTGAAGACTGAGTGGAAGCTCCCAGCAAGAGGCCTTCTGGACACTGTGTTGCTCAGGTCCCCCTTTGATGAAGGACTTGTTGCCCTGGCCCTCGCCCTCGCCTACCAGTCTCTTCAGGGATTACCAGTTGCAGAGAGCCACCTTACCCATGGTCACCACATCTTCCAGGGCAGCCCACCTCCAGTGGCTGATTGATGTGATAATACATAGGCCTGGCCATCCCTTCTCAGCTGGGAAAAACTCCAGTCCTAGACTCTCTGTGAAGTTAGCCCAGGCAGTTTGTGGGTCTGCATGGCAGCTGGACTTCTCCTTTTGCCCAGTCCTGCTTTCTTCCCTTCCCCCCAACAGGTGTTGGCCCTATGAGCCCTCTTCAATAAACTCTTTATACTAGAACTCCATCTCAAGGTGTGCCTCCTGGAGAACCCAACTGTTGAACCTAAAGGTAGGGGGAATGGTGTTGCAAGAAAGGCAAGTAGGCTGGGTGAGGTGGCTGATGCCTATAATCTCAGCACTTTGGGAGGCTGAGGATCACATGAGGTTAGGAGTTTGAGACCAGCCTGGGCAACATAGTGAGATCCTGTTTCTATAAAAAATTAAAAAAAAAAAATCAGCCGAGTGTGGTGGCTTGCACCTGTAGTCCCAGCTACCTGGGAGGCTGAGGCAGGAGGGTTCCTTGAGCCCAGGAGTTTGAGGTTGCAGTGAGCTATGATTGTACCACTGCACTCAGGCCTCAGCAACAGAGTGAGACCCTGTCTCTAAAAAAAATGGCAAGTGGTCAGGCAAGTTGAGTAGTGGAGATAAACTTGCCCACGGCCCCTAGTCTCGTACCAGTGCTGCTCATTCACTAGAGTCACCCGCCTGCCCCGTCCCCACCTGGAGACAAAGCCTGCACCTTTTTGCTTGCTTACAGTACCAAACATGATATATAGAGATAACATATTTCTTGAGGAATGCTACAAGTAGGCGATTCTGTATAACTTGGCAAACATAGGTGGGAAAATCATTTCAGAACATCTGACCTGTGAATTGTGTATATATTTGTGAGCTTGGGGCCTGAGGCGCGGGGCTGGTTGGTTACAGGCTTTCAGAGAATGAATGAGTGAAGACACTGATCTCTAGGTCTGGGCTGGGAGCAAGCTGGCCGGCTATCCATTCCCCCGGCAGGTCAAATTGCTTCCTCAGCCCCACTTGTCACACAATATTCTGCTCAGCTCGTTTCATTCTGCCCTTGGCCATCACCGAGTGTGTCGTCTGAGTTCTTTATGGGCTCCCTTCCTAGCTGCTCCCTAAGCGAAAGGCGTGTATTTGGACTTGGTGGACGCGAAGCGGACGACGGTGTTTGGCCCGTAAACACAAGGAGGCCGAGTCTTCATAAACCAGACACACTTCCTGAGCTGCACACTTCTGAGACTCTTCAAAACCTTCCCAGAGCCCAAATCAAAGGGTAGGATTTTCAGTCTCTTGGGGTCTAGGTGACAGGTATGACAGACATGTGGCTCATGCCCTGAACTTGAAGTCACAGATCAGCTGTACTTCAAAACACTGTGTAATAGACCATTAACAGATCTATTTAGAAATGGGGGATGTGTGTGTTTGACTTCAGAAATAGGACAGGTGGGTAAGTGCTATTCGCCTGTCAGAATGCACCTTCTCCTATTCTGAAGTCCTTTAAGAAAGGGAGCGTTTCATTTTTGGGGGAGGGGGTTTAATTTACTGTCCTTATCACCCTCTTTGTATTATAGATTCAAATTAGTCTGTTTTGTCATAAAATATATATTAATCATAACATTTTATAATATAAACAAGTTTTATTCTATATAATCTATATACATTGTCATATTATAAAACAAAAATTATTAAAAGCCCAAACCCCCTCTCTTAAAACTCAATTACCTTAGCACAGTAGCTATACTGTTTTTGCCTTTTCCCTCCCGGTCTCTGTTCACATGCAGACATAATCTTATATAACTGCAAGCATGTCTATGTAGTTTTTATATCTCCTTTCTTATAATAACATGGATCATTTCTTGTGCTATTCAGTTTGCATTGTAACTTTTATTAGCTGCATAATATTTCAGGCCCCTCTAGACTAGAAATTCAATAATGTGGAAGTAGAATTATCCTAGACTTGTTGAAAAAAAAATTTTAGGATGGCTATAGACCATTGCACCAAGTTTCAAGAATGATGGATAAGGTAAGTTTAGATAGAATCACTATAGAACATCTTCTTTTCCCCCTGAGGGATGGGAGTCACTTTTTGCTTCGACTAAGTGGAATAATAAAGATGTGTTGAGTCAAACTTTGATGAGTTCAGGGAGCTAATAAAAGTTTTGGTTATATGCAGACATAGTCTCTCTGTGCAGCAAGATGCTGGAGGCGCTGTTGCCTGTGAGTGAGAGAAGTGAAAACCAAGCTAGATCATGGTCGGAGGCCTGAATTACCAAAGCGGGAGCCCTTGGCACTTTGCATCACGCCAACTTCCATGTTAAAACAATCCTGACCCATTCGACCCACCACCAGCATCCTCAGGCCCACGGGACATACTCCGGGGCGTAAATTAGGACTGTAAGGGAATCTGCTGGGTCACTGGCAGAGGAGGAAGGTGCCTTACACAAGCAGGAGCAGAGTGGAGGAGATGGACAAGTCACGGGCCAGGCGACAGCCTGGCAAGTGCCTTTGTACTTGGTCCCTCCACACGCAGTCTGGAATGGTTCTCAATTACGTACTTGGAATTTGATCAACTAAATATTCAGTTAGGTTTAAAAGCATACTTTAAAAAACATGGCCGGGCGCGATGGCTCACACCTGTAATCCTAGCACTCTGGGAGGCCGAGGCGGGTGGATCCCTCAAGGTCAGGAGTTCGAGACTAGCTTGACCAAGAGCGAGACCCCGTCTCTACTAAAAAATAGAAAGAAATGATCTGGACAACTAAAAATATTATATATAGAAAAAATTAGCCGAGCATGGTGGCGCATGCCTGTAGTCCCAGCTACTCGGGAGGCTGAGGCAGTAGGATCTCCTGAGCCCAGGAGTCTGAGGTTGCTGTGAGCTAGGCTGACGCCACGGCACTCACTCTAGCCCGGGCAACAGAGTGAGACTCTGTCTCAAAAAAAAAAAAAAAAAAAAAAAAATATATCTATATACCAGTATGTCTCTGAAGATTATGGAGCTATAGTTGTTTCAAATAAGTAGAACTTTGCTTTCCTCTTAAAACTTACCTGACATGAGCAGCACTAAGAAAATGGGTGTTTTATTTGAGTGAGGGGAGAGGATAGGCAATTCCAGGTAACAAAGCGTTGTGAAATAGGCCAGGCAGTCCCTAAATAATGTACTCGTTGCCAGGAGTTAAGAAAGGGAGGTGGGAAGATACAGAAAATAATTTTTTCCCTACTGCAAAATGTTTTTAGGAATTGGTGTTACACTCAGGAAAGGAAAAGACTCTTCCGCTGTCCCCTGGTCTGCATAGTTCCTCACTTCCAGGACCCAAAGCGTGTGTTGTTACGGTTGACACTGTACAGTTCAGTTTATACAGGCTGCTCTGTCAATCAAGCCACCTGCAAAGCACTGTTTAGATCATAAAATGTAATGTAGGCTCCAAATAGTTGTCTTAACAAGTACACAGTTGAAACCTGACATACAGAATTTGGGGACTTTTGTAAACCGTTAGTTTCTGGAGTTGAAATGTATTTGGTGGAGAATTTGGTCATCTGTCACAGTTGTTTCCACATATCGGGGGTTAACCCAGGTGCACCGTTCACGGGGTGCCATACCTGTCCCACTTTGGCATTCTCACAGACGAAAGCTTCGTAGAATCTGGGGAACTCTGGGGCATTGTCATTCACGTCTAAGACTTTGATTGTGACAGAAACACTTCCAACCTGGGAGGGGTTGTCTAAAGAGAACACAAGGAAAACCAAAACACAGAAGTTGAGTAATGCACAAAAGGAATGCTGTTTCCGGGAAGTCAGTATTTACCTGGTCAGTCTGGTTTTTAGAGGAACGGATAAAGTGCAAGGAAATGGTAACACAAGTGTAGGATGCGTATGTCACCTACTCAGAGTGTGGCCAGACATAAGAGGCATGGACAGAACGAGGTGTGTGGTGGAGAGCGTGTTTGCTGTTAGGACTATGAGGGAAGAAAATGTCACAAAAGGAATCTTAAAAAGAGGTTTCGAATCTCCCACTTGGCTCATACATCTGTTTCTGGAATGAAAGGCAGGGCAACTCTACATTCTAGGCTTTGGAACAGCCCATTTCTGATTGGGTGCATCCTACGTGGCACTGCTTGACTTTACTCCTGTGGAATAATCAGCTCTTGGAATTATATTTCCAAAGCTTTCAAGTTATTCACTGGAATACAGATAACACTGCACATTCATTCCCGCTTGGGGACCAAGGGGATATTACGGGATCAGACACACACCACATCCATAGTTTTGGCTGGAGCAGAAGTTCTCATAGTCACTCATGAGGAAATATGTTTTTTGGTCTGTGTCTTTTTCTGTTTTTTTCACCACTCCAAGGAGATGAAATAGAAATAACAAGACACAGAAATTATTCTTGGTGAATGATTTCACTAAATCCCAGAAGGCATTGTTCTTCTGGTTCGTTTTTTTTTTCTTTCTTTTTCAAAAGTAACTATGCTCTACGATTTTCCTCCTAAATACTTCTATTGCTTGGTTACCAGAAAGTGCCAGCATAATTAAAATTTATTTTGTCATTATAACAGTGATATTTGTATATAGAAAGAATAATGAAAATTTCATGAAAACCATAGAGGAGAAGAGAAATATGATCCACAATCCTACCACCAGAGGTATCTGTTATATATGTAACATTATACAGTATATATGTCCAAAAATGTAGAGCTACACACACACACACACACACATTACAGTTAAGCAAGTAAGAGTTGGATTCAGAACTTTAACATTTTAGGACAAGATTATCCTATGTCACTGCATATACTTTGAAAGCGTAGATGTCAAGGTCTATATGATATTCTCATTTTGGTGTAGGTTGTACCACAATTTATTTACTCAATTTCCTATTACTAGACATTTAAGTAATTGCCATTTCCCCCTCTATTTTAAAATAACATTGCAGTGGACATTTTCATATATAAGTCTTTGTTGATGCCTATAATTACTCCCTTAAGATAATTACTAGCAGTAGAATTCCTGAGAAAAAGAGTATGAATATTTTGGGAAATCTTAATATATATTGCCAAATTGCACTCCTGAATTGCTGTGCTTAGATATTGCCAATAGATTCGGGATTACCATTTTTCTGAACCTTTACCATCACTAGGTAGTACAAAAAGCAATTGAACGTAGTAGTTTATAATCAAATTTTTGTTAAATTTATAATATATATTAATCTAGTCTTTATTAATTTTCCATTCCATTTATGTTTACTGTATTAATAAATTTATCTTTTATCGGAAGATATCTCAAATTCTTGTAGACACAGATGTTTGTGTCTGTAAGAAGAGTAATGTTATAAATGCTTCCTTTCATCCAATAATATTTTATACAATTTATGCACTCATGATCTTGTTAAATATTGAAAACTTTGTAGATTTCTCAGGAATCTTCCCTTTTCCTCATAGCTACTTGGAGTAAGAATGCTATCTTTTCCTGCTTTTGCATGTTTTCTGTGCAAAGAACGAAGTACACAGGAGATGTTCAAAAAATATTTGAATGCATTCCCTTACTTGCATAAACCGTAAATACCATTTCTTCCCTTAAAGAATATAATTTTTATTACAAGTTCTAGAAACTTACACTTTTTTTTTGAGACAGAGTCTCAGTTTGTCGCCCGGCCTAGAGTGAGTGCCGTGGCATCAGCCTAGCTCACAGCAACCTCAGACTCCTGCGCTCAAGCGATCCTTCTGCCTCAGCCTCTCGAGTAGCTGGGACTACAGGCATGCACCACCATGCCCGGCTAATTTTTTCTATATATTTTTAGCTTTCCAATTAATTTCTTTCTATTTTTGGTAGAGACAGGGTCTCGCTCTTGCTCAGGCTGGTCTCGAACTCCTGAACTCAAACAATCCGCCCGCCTCGGCCTCCCAGAGAGCTAGGATTACAGACGTGAGCCACCGCGCCCGGCAACCCTGTTATTTTTTACAAATACATTTATTTGTGTATCTCTACATATACATATATATAGCAAATATCTTTATTTTCTTTCCTCCTTTATTCCCTTATCATGTAACATAGATGTGTTGACTTCATATCAGTATTTAAGTATTGCTAATTTTATGTAATATTATTTAAGTTACGGGATATCAGCAGAAGAAAAACCTCATTTAAGGAACTTATCTCTTCTTCTGGGGAAATGATTAGTATATTTTTGGTTGTGTGCAGGACAGTTGTATTATGTTAGGCAGACTTATGACTTTGTTATTGTCTTTATTTGGAGATTAGGTATGGTCTAAGCAGCTGCATATGGGTGCCAAGTTGACAAGGGTTTGACTTGTGATGATTAATTTTATGTGTCGACTTGACTGGGCTCAGATAGCTGGTCAAACATTATTTCTGAATGTGTCTGTGAGGGTGTTTTTCAAAAAGGTTGACATTTCAATCAGTAGACTGAGTAAAGAAGATCACCCTCACAAATGTGGGCAGCCATTAAGAGCCTCAATAGAACAAAAAAAGTGAAAGAAGGGTGAATTCTCTCAATTTCTGAGCTGGGATATCCATCTTCACCTGTTCTCAGACCATTGAACTCCTGGTTCTCGGACCTTCAGACTCTAGGATTTATACCAGCAGCTCCCCTCCTCCCTCCTATTATTGGTTCCATTTCCGTGGAGAATCCAGACTAATATAAGCATGTGGGCCACTATCTGCACAACACTCTGTTTAACCTAAATCCGTGGCCTATAGCGACCCCTATTGATGCAGCCAAACCTCAGGTCTAGCCCTGGCCCCTGTCCAGATAGACTGTAGGATATTTTCCTACTGCCCACTGGACAGCTCCACCAGATAGGCTACAGCAGCACCTCCCCATCTGCACAGTACACACTGACCCCATCCTCCCCACTCTTCCTCATCCAATCATGACCAACTCTTCCTCCTTCCCCCTCACCCTCAGCTAAGGGGAGCAGCTTCCACCTAGTCAGCAACCCCAAAAGTCAGATCATTAAAGATTCTCCCCATCGTTTCACAGACCCTAACTTCCTAAAATTCTCACGTGTGTCTCCACCTCACCATCCTCCCCCCATCAGACTGAATTAAGTAAGTTGTCACTTCTTTTGTTTTGTTTACTTGGTGTTTTTCCTCAATAGATGTTAAATAAGTGTTTGCTGAATGCATGAATGAAGGAAGGAAGGAATGGATCAAAAATACCAGAGGGTCCCATTGGCTGATTCAAAGTGTGAAGCCTGCCCCCCGCCTGGGCCTTCTGCCTTCATGGAAGAAACCTGGCGTGCCACAACGGCTCATCCGACTTCAGAATTCCCCTGGAAACTGTCCCTGAGAGTGTCATCGTGGAGGTCTCCTTCCCGGGCCCAAACACCGTCTTGGAGGTGTGGATGCTCCCAACAGGATGGTGCATGATGCTTCCTGCACTGGGCCCCACACATCCCCGTCAGTTTGACAAGGAAGGATGCCACCTCCTTTTTCAAGACAGGTCCACAGCCAGCCCCTCATCTGCAGAGTCTGGGCTAATTAGCCCCAGGGCATCCTTCCTCCAGTTTCCCCCCGAAGCAGCCGCACTGCTGCCTTCCACCGCCCAGTGCTGTTCCAGGTGCCCGTCTCACCTGTTGGTATCGGTTGCCAACCCACCCACTCACACAGTGGAGTTTGAGGGGGTCCAGGGTACACAGGGGATGAAACCCCGGCC
>CAUYSK010051006.1:0-16831 GCA_963575035.1 Avahi laniger | reverse complement strand
ATTGGTGGCTGGGCGCAGTGGCTCACGCCTGTAATCCTAGCACTCTGGGAGGCCGAGGCGGGCGGATTGTTTGAGCTCAGGAGTTCGAGACCAGCCTGAGCAAGAGCAAGACCCCATCTCTACTAAAAATAGAAAGAAATTAATTGGACAACTAAAAATATATAGAAAAAATTAGCCGGGCATGGTGGCGCCTGCCTGTAGTCCCAGCTACTCAGGAGGCTGAGGCAGAAGGATCGCTTGAGCCCAGGAGTTCAAGGTTGCTGTGAGCTAGGCTGACGCCACGACACTCACTCTAGCCTGGGCAACACAGTGAGACTCTGTCTCAAAAAAAAAAAAACTGCATTGGTGATTATCCCAACCTCACAAAATCATGGAGAAGATTAAATGAGAGCCACTGCGTATATATGTGTATGTCTCTAGCACGTGATATGCGTCTGCTAAGCCATGACTATTGATATTTTATCCACCGAGAGCATCCAACCTTTGCTCCCCCAGACCCAAAGCAGTCAGAGGGAACAGAACACCTTTCATGTTCGCCTCTGTCTGCAATTGGACGGTCGTGAGAGATGTGGAAAGGAGGTAGGTTGGGGTCAGATCCACCGGGGGCTCCCCCAGCGTAACCCTGAGACGTGACCACAGACCCTTGCTTCCCCATTTCTCGGCACACATATTAGAGGAGATTGAGTTCCCCCTTCCGAGATGTGAGAACTTCCCCTGACCCCAGATGAACAGTCGCTTGGGCCAATAGTCCCCTGGGTGGAGAGCTTGGAATACATCACACACACCCACTCCGCAGGCTGCGGACAGTACAAGGGGCTGTGATGAGGCCAGGGCAGGTGTAGAGGCTGGAGGAGATGAGAACAGAGAAAACAGGAAGTGAAGGGAACCCCCACTGCCCCCCTTCTCCTCTGGGCCACCCCCCTCCCCGCTATAATCACCTGCTCTTGGTGCCAAAACAGGAACGATTCTGCTATTGGTCAAGGGCACTTGTTGATCCATAAATCGATGGGTTTGGAGAATGTCTACCCATTATCGGATACAATTCAGAGATTGCCATGTTGAGTTGCACTTAGCCAGGAGTAGTACTAGTCCTCTGCTAGGTGATGATTTTCGGTTGTCACAATGATCATTGGGGCACTCCTGGCATTTTGTGAGTGTTACGGGCTGAACCGTGTCCCCTGAAAACACATATTTTGAAATCTGAACTCCCAGAACCTCAGAATGTGACTGTATTTGGAGATACGGTCTTTAAAGAGGTAATTGAGGGCTTTAAAGAGATAATTGGGTGCGGTGGCTCATGCCCGTAATCACAGCACTTTAGGAGGTTGAGGTAGGAGGATCACTTGAGGCCAGGAGTTCGAGACCAGCCTGGCAACATAGCAAGATCCCATCTCTACAAAAAAACAGAAAAATTAGCTGGCCATGGTGATGGACACCTGTAGTCCCAGCTACTCGGGAGGCTGAGGCAGGAGGATCACTTGAGCCCAGGAGTTTGAGGCTGCAGTGAGCTATGATTGCCTGCTTCACTCCAGCCTGGGCAACAGAGTTAGACCCTGTCTCTAAAAGAAGAAGAAGAAGAAGAAAGAGAAAATAGAACATTAGGCCACAGACGCACACATAGGAATGAGCATGTGAAGACACAGAGAAGACGATCACCTATAAGCCAAGGAGAGAAGAAGCCTCAGCAGAAACCAACCTTGCCCACACCCTGATCTTAGACATCCAGCCTCCAGAACTAGGAGAAAATAAATTCTGTTGTTTAAGCCACCCGGTACTTTGGTATGGCAGCCCCAGCAAACTCACCCGCAGTGGGCAAGGACC
Source organism: Avahi laniger (assembly GCA_963575035.1). Classification (NCBI taxonomy): domain Eukaryota; kingdom Metazoa; phylum Chordata; class Mammalia; order Primates; family Indriidae; genus Avahi; species Avahi laniger. Next base: position 15,010 of record CAUYSK010051006.1, on the reverse strand, counting down.
ACCCAAGGAAGTGGCATTTTGAGAAGCGCTAACATTGCAAGAGCTAATAGCCCAAGAAAGTCCACACGGGAATAGAGTGAATTACATCATCAAAGATCTTCACACGGACAGCCCAAGGGCACATTCAGGCAGACATCCCATCATCGTCCTGTGGACCCGACCAAGTCATGCCTGGCCCAGCCACACTGTGTGGGCTCTTGCTTTTCAGCTGGTACACCTTTCTAGAAGTTCCATGGGCCAGGTCTTGGCACCTAGCTTGGGCAAACCTCGCCCAAGATATCCAGAGAATTGCTTGCCAAAAATAGTGCTTCCCACTCGCTTCCCAGAAGCCAGTCCACTTCCGATAGGCAGTAAGGGAGCCCTCAGCGGGCTCATCATTTCCCAGGAGCCATGGTCAGGAACTTGGTGAACGTCCTTTGGACCCCAGAACTGGGAGACCATCCACCACCAAGCCGTGGGCACCTTCCAGCTCACCGTCTATCTGGGCGAGCCCAAGTCCTCAACCTGGAAATGGCCTGACTTGCATCTCTGGGAACTTGCTACATCCAAGGTTCCGATCATGACATGTTTAGGGCACATCCATGTCAGTTCATGAAGAGGCAGGGCCTTCCACGAAAGGGCAGGACAGTCTCATCTCTAGGAGCGAGGGACACTCACATATGGACCCCCAGCCTCAGCCCCGGGATTCAGCAGGAACATTTCCGCTCGCAAATCCAGTACGTAGTTTTTTCGCAAGAGAGATCATTCCAGGAGCCACCTCTGTTCATGCTGGCACAGTCCTCATCGTTCATGTTGTTGGGTTCCTCTGGGTCCCAGAAGCTGTATGGGGGGAAATGTGGGCAGGGAGGAGGGGATTTTTAGAGTGGTGAAACTCTTCCATATAATATGTGGAATTATGCGTTTGTCAAAACCCATAGGACTAGCCAGGTGCAGTGGTGGACACCTGTAATCACAGCTACTCAGGAGGCTGAAGCAGGAGGATCACTTGAGCCCAGGAGCTCGAGACCAGCCTGGGCAACATAGCAAGACCCCATCTCAAAAAATAAAAATAAAAAATATATATATGTATATGCGTAATCATAGAACCGTACAGCACAAAGAGTATACCCTAATGTAAACTATGGACTTTAGTTAATAACAATGTATCGGCCGGGCGCGGTGGCTCACACCTGTAATCCTAGCTCTCTGGGAGGCCGAGGCAGGCGGATTGTTTGAGCTCAGGAATTCGAGACCAGCCTGAGCAAGAGCGAGACCCCGTCTCTACTAAAAAGAGAAAGAAATTAATTGGACAACTAAAAATATATAGAAAAAATTAGCCGGGCATGGTGGCGCATGCCTGTAGTCCCAGCTACTCAGGAGGCTGAGGCAGAAGGATTGTTTGAGCCCAGGAGTTTGAGGTTGCTGTGAGCTAGGCTGATGATGCCACGGCACTCACTCTAGCCCAGGCAACACAGTGAGACTCTGTCTCAAAAAAAAAACAAAAAACAATGTATCAATATAGGTTCCACAATTATAGCAAATGCATCACACCAATGCAAGATGCTAATATAGGGGAAATTGTGCGCAAGAGAGGTGGGGTATATAAGAAATCTCTGTACTATCTGCTCAGTGTTTCTGTAAACTCAAAACTGCTCTAAAAAATAATTAAAAAAAAATAATATGAGGCCAGGCACAGTGGCTCACACCTGTAATCCTAGCACTTTAGGAAGCCAAGGGAGAGGTTGCTTGAGGCCAGGAGTTCCAGACCAGCCTGGGCAACAAAGAGAGACCCTATCTCCACAAAAAATTTAAAAATTAGCTGAGTGTGGTGGCGCACACCTGGAGTCCCAGCTACTTGAGTGACTGAGCCCAGGAGTTCGAGGCTGCAGCGAGCTATGACTGAGCCACTGTACTCCAGCCTGGGTGACAAAGGGAGACCTCATCTCAAAAAAAAAAAATGAAATCCTGCTCATAATTTTAGCAAATCCAAATTTTCCTCACCCTCCCAGCCTCCTTTCATTTTTTTTCCTCCCAACCATTGGCCTTGGAAGACTTGATATAGTTGAGCAGTTGTACTAGAAGGTCGAGATGTTCCAATGGAGGGAAAATTAAAGGTATGTGACCCAGAAGCCCTGTCACTAAAAAAGCCCCTTTTGCTGCCCCGTCTAGCTCAGCCTGGGATTCTAGAGAGCCTGTCGGCTTGGACTGCAAGGACGACAAGCACACGGGGAAGAGGGAATGCCCAGGGTGGTACATCAACATAACAACCAAAGCTGCACATGCGCCCCCACACGCCAATCAGGGTCCATAGGTCCCTTCTGTGCCAGGCACAAACCCTGTAGTTGCGAGGTGATGTGGAGGTCCAAAGGATAACAGGGAGTCCCTCAGGGGTGTAAGGACAATGGCAATTTACCAACCAGGAGAGAAATTTTTCCATATTTCAAACCACGAGGCTGATGCAGGAGGATCATTTGAGGCCAGGAGTTTGAGGCTAGCCTGGACAACATAGCAAGATCCCATCTCTATTTTTTATTAAAAACAAAAAGTCAATACAGCTGTACCAGTAAGAATCAGCTCCTGACTTCAACCACACACCCCCCTCTCCTTCTCCTCTCCCATGTTCCAGGCCCACAGAGGAAGCAGAGAGACCCCAGGAATTCTGGGCACTTGCCTTAACGTGACAGGTGACCCATCCAGCCACCTCCAGTCCCCTTCTTTGTCCTTGTCATGCAGCCCCAGCCAGTACACCCGTGGGGAGCGGTGAACCTTGGTCACAAAATTCTGCAAGTACAACCTTCAGTCAGCCACCTCTTCCTCTGCATGACCTTCAGAACGAGGGCCTGACCTCTACACTGTCCCACACATTTGGGGCTTGGGACTGCCTTCCCTTCCCAGAGAGGATCAAAACCCTTCTCCCACTGTAGCGTATGTGGTGGGAATAATCATGCTACTTTTCCTCTTGAAATCTGTGAACCACTCTGTGCCTCAATTTCCTCACCTGTAAAATGGGATAACGGTAGTTACCTCCTCGTAGGGTTTTTATGAGGATTAAATGGGTTAATACACTTAAAGTGCTCAGAACAGCGGCTGGCCCACAGCAAGCACTGTGACGTCATAACACGTAGCATTATAACATTTAAGTAACATTTTTAGCAATAGTAACTGATTTTTTTTTTCAGTTTTCCTGGGGCTTTTGCCCAACCCTGTAGCCTCAATGTGCACCCAGGCAGCAAAGGAGTTCATTGCTTCAGGAACAGAGTGAAAAGGGGAAGAAAAGTAGGTTTCCTGGTTTCGATAGTTCAAAAGCCCAGGGCTTTGGAAGAAAAAAAGAACTTATGTCAAAGACAAAAAGATTGGGAAGAAAATATGGTTTAGAAGCAACTCCTCTGCAGGAAAACGAATTTACAGTCAGGAAAATCAGAGCAGTGGTTGCAGGTGGGAGAGCAGTGAGGAATTAACTAGAAAAGGGATGTGAGAGGACTTTCCAGGGTGGTGGAAAGATTATACATCCTGATTGGGTTGACGGTGCATACATTTGCCAAAACTCACTGAACATGTGCAAATCAGACATCGCTCACCCCACTTCTCACTAGACCAGGATTCCCTAAGATGTGGGGTGAGAGATCACAACAGGAAGGAAGCTATGAACGTGCAAATGGTCCCGGAGGACACCGCACCCTGACCTCGGTGAGCCCCAGGTGATGGCAAAAACCCCAGAGGGGTGTGAGGACCCTAAAAAGCAGAAGAAACTTGAGAGCTATTTCCTGGGTCAAAGCCCCAGGGAGGTGTCAGGAAACCAGAGAGAGGAAAGGGCTGCCTGTCCCATCAGACAGATGGAGGCTTGGCAGCCCGCACAGTTTCTCAGACCCCAGAATGGGGTAGAAGGAGCAGAAACAGCCTTTGTGCCCAAGAACACCAGGGAAGGAGGTAGAAAGACCTCCACACCCAAAAGGCCTTGCTGACGGGAGAGTGGGACACCTCAGGGGCATCCTGAGTGGTCCAATGGCCAAGTGCCAGAAAGCTAGAAGAATATCTAACATGCAGAAAGTCCTTGCCATTTCTAAACACCAAAACAAGGGCAGCTTAAGAAGAGGGAACCCATCTGTCTTGGCCATCGCTGGATCCCCAGTATATAGACTAGCGTGTAGCACATAGTAGGTCCTCAGGAAATGCTAGTTGAATCAATGAATTGATAAGTGAGCTATGCACTTTGCACACATGATCTCATTGGATCCTCGTCATGACCCACTGAAACAAGTATTATCACTATACCCATTTTGTAGATGAGAAAATCGAGGCAGAGAGGTTAAATAACTTGTCTGGGATCATTCAGTCAGTGGATACCTCAGTGGGTATCAGTTTGAAGTGAAGACATCAAGCACCAGATGTGTGCTCCCCTCCGCTGTGACCCCACACAAGCTGTCCCCATTCAGAAGAAAAATAGGGGATCCCCAATGGACAGAGATTAAATGTCCATCAACCTGGTATAATGGGAACTCAAGAGAGAAAATAAAAAGAGCAATTTAAAGGAAACAAAGTTATATTTCTTGTGAACCTGAGTTTAGGGAATATGATTTGTACCTGCCTCATTTTCATTATCTAATGGAATCCCTTCCAAAACCCTCTATTTAGCTACTCACACAGATGACACCGTGTCACGGAGATAAAAAACAAGGGGGACATACAGGAAAAAAATAATAAGATAATGGACCTAAATCCAACCAAATCAATGATTACATTAAATGTAAATGGTCTAAAAACACCAGCTAAAAGCTATAGATTGTCAGATCAGATTTAAAAACCCAAGACCCAGCTACATACTGTCCACAAGAAACTCATTTTAAACATAATATCATAAATTGGTTGAAGGTAAAGAAACGGGAAAAGATCAACCATGCAAACACTAATCAAACGGTGCTATAATGTTTTGGTCATGACCACTGAGTGTGAAGCCAGGCACCTGCACTCAGATCCCAGCTCCGACACTCACTGGCTGTGAGTGACCACAGGCAAATTGCTTAAGTGTCCTGTGCCTCAGTTTCCTCACCTTTGAAGTACAAATGATGTGTACTGTGTACAAATGGTAACACTACCTCATTGTGGTAGTATTAAGCCATTGAAATTGTTCACAAATATTCCAATTCTACTTCTGGATGCACACAGATGGGAATATATTTTTCTACCATCTTAAAGGATAGGAGCGTCCAGGAGACTTGCTTTGTGAGTGCCGGTAAGTGGAAGCTTTGAGGATCGGTGCATGGTTTGCCTCATACACATTCATCGTTAGGCCATGGAGATTGTTAGTGCAGCATAAAATAATCTATTCTGACTGTACATTAATTATTAGGGTTGTGAGGATTACGTATGTTAATGCATGTAAGATGTAAAGTATTAGTAATAAAGTCTGAAAAACAAAGTGCTAGCTAAGAGACAGCCACTATTATATTTCCGTGTTAGAGATAAAAGTGAGACTTGTAGAAGTTAAATAAACACAATCGGGACTTGGACTCAAAGCACATCCTCTTAACTTCTGCTTGATACTATCTCAGGAAGAGTTTTCTCTTAAAGCTTTAGTAGCTCAAAGGTAATTCTAATTTCCCTCCATCCAGGGAAGGGAAGGATGGATAAATCCTAGAAGAGAGGCAGGCTGGCCCTGCCGGTTGTCAAAGACTTCGTGGAGGCAACTCACCTGTTCAGCAAAACTACTGATAATGACCAAGTGAGAGTAATTCTCCTGGCAGAACTTTCGTGCTCCATCCCATGACTTGGTGTCTGGGGAGAAGTAGTAACACTTGCCTTCAAAGGGGAGCCAGCCTTCAGGACAGGTGACTCTGCGACAGTCTGGGAACAGGATAGGGTGCTGTTACAGTGGACCAAGAGCCAGAGCCGTGACATAGTACGCCACGCACAGCTGTGCAGGCTACGCACTGCTCCACTCCGGGAGGCATCATTCACATGGACCGCACTGAGAACCATTTCCACGCAGGTCCCAGCTCTGCCATGTGCCACATCTCCGGGCAGTTACGCAAGTCCCACTCACCTAACAGGCCCCGAAGTTCCACCAGGGACTGGTTGGTGTCAGCTCTCACATGATCAATGTCCTTCCTCAGACCAGCGAGCCCCGCCATGGCAGTCACTGTCAGAAGGGATGGGCTGGAAGGTTAGAGACTCGGTACCCCGACCGCACACCCACACCGGCCGCAGACACAGCAGAGAGAAGCAAGAGTCGTGCTCCCCACCACATTCAAGCTCTAGCGGGTCGTGCTGAAACCCAAACACCACGTGCTCAGCGTCCGGGAGTCCTAGATTGGCTCAGAGAAGGCTCGACCCTTGGAACTTTGGGAAGAGTGGGCATGGTGGGGGTCCGGGAGGAGGTGGGCTTTGAAGGAAGAGGGTGGTGACTCAGTGACTGGCGGGGGGGAGGGGAGGCCCAGGAGGCAGGGGCTATCTTAAAAGCAAAGACGCAGAGGCGAGCAGGTTGGGGAAGGCAGGTGCAGCAGGGGTGGAGGGGAACCTTAGAGAAGCCGGAGCGCAAAGCAGGATGAGGTCCGACGTTCGGGTCCTTGAATGCCACGCTAAAGGTTTCACACCGGGCTGTGGGCACTGAGAAGCCATTAATTACCGGGTTTTGAGCGGACGCCTTCACGTGTGCAAGTGCATTCACACCAACGATACGCACGATGTGTGAAGTGTGCGCACGTAAAGGACTTCAGCATAACACATCTGGGTGCCCTTTCTCTGTGGCCAACTAGCACATGTGTTCAACGAAAATGTGGAAATAGATCAAGAAAAAAAAGACATGAAATAAAGAAAATAGAAGAATCGATAAAAGAAAATACTGAAGGGAATTCCTAAAACGAAGGCCGAAAGAATAAACAAAGACGTTGTTCTGCACCTGTCTTAAAATTCAGTGAGCAGAGTATAGACTAGAAGAATAAAGATATCAGGGAAGCAGGACCACAGAATTGAAATAAAAATGACATATTAACTAAAGCATTTTGACTACATCGCAAGAAGACTTACCGCAAGTGAGGTTTCAGCAACAGAGTTTTTCTTTTACTTATTTATTTTTTTATAATAGAGACGGTAGGGCGGGGGGGGGTCTCGCTCTTGCCCAGGCTGGTCTCGAACTCCTGACCTTGAGCGATCCTCCCGCCTCGGCCTCCCAAAGTGCTGGGATTACAAGCATGAGCCACAGTGCCAGCCCGGCAATAGCGTGGTTTTTTTTTTTTTGAGACAAAGTCTCACTCTTTTTGCCCGGGCTAGAGTGCCGTGGCGTCAGCCTAGCTCACAGCAACCTCAAAGTCCTGGGCTCAAGTGATCCTCCTGCCTCAGCCTCCCTGGTAGCTGGGACTACAGGTGCGCACCACCACGCCCAGCTAATTTTTCTATTTTTAGTAGAGACGGGGTCTCGCTCTTGCTCAGGCTGGTCTCGAACTCCTGACCTTGAGCGATCCTCCCGCCTCGGCCTCCCAGAGTGCTGGGATGACAGGCGTGAGCCACCGCGCCCGGCCAGCAATAGCGTTTTAACATACACTTTGAGAGTAAAGGAAATGGAAGAGAGAAACACAGGGACTGTAGTAAGAAAGAATAATGCTATACCAAGGCAAAAATATTGGAATGAAAAAATAAAATCACATCATATTTGAATAAAATCCATAGGTTTAATAATATGAACAGATCATACTTTTATAGTTAAAATGTGATTTATTGTTATTGGTGAATATGAGAAGAGGGAAAGCATGCAGGGGGCTGCGTGTGGGAGAGTCGGGGGTGGAGGAGGGAGGGGAAAGGTGAAACAGAGACTGGACCCTCCGGCAGAGTGGCTTCATGTGGGGCACAGGGCGAGGCACAGAGCAAGTTTCAGACTTCATCAGTCCCGGGGAAGGCCGGCCTAGCCCGGAAGATTCTTCTACAACTAACTGTGTATTTCTCACTATTCCCCCATGAACTTTGCCCTCCTCCAATGCTCACTAGCTCAGTAAATGGCCCTTGAGTTGAGCAAAACAGAACTATAAGACATATAGATATATTATCTTTGGCATTCCTCCCTCTTGCTCAATGCCATTCCCAATCCATCCCCAGCTCCTGTCAATTTTACCTTCAAAATCTTTCTAGTAGACCCATGTCTCTCCATCCCCATGCCCAGAGCCCTCATCCAAACCACCGTCGTCTCTCACCTGCCCGACTACACCATCCTTCTCCCTTGTATTTACAATGGGGCCTCCTGCCACAGGGCCTTTGCACATGCCTGAGCCACTCAATCTCTCACCTGATTAATTCCTCCTCTTCTCTTCCTTCACTCTGCCACAGCAACATTTCCCTAGAAAAGCCCTCTATGACCCCCACCTCAAAGGTACAGACCAGATTCCTTGTTAAGGACACAGAGAGTGGTATAATGGACACTGGAGACTTAAAAGGGGGGAGGAAGAGGGGAAGGAGGGATCAAAATTACCTACTGGGGACAATGTACACTAGTCAGGTGATGGGTACACTAAAAGCCCAGACTTCACCACTGTACAATACATACGTGTAACAGAATTCAGTGTGTACCCCCTAAATCTATTGAAATTTTTGTGGAAGAGTCCTTGTTAGACATTGTCATAGAACCACATCTCTCTTCCTTTGGACCATTCCTCAAAATTTGTAATGTTACATTCGCTTGGGTGGTAATGTGATCAACGGTCGTCTATACCTGTGCTGTCCAATAGAAATACAATGTGAGCCAATTACGTAATTTCAAACTTGCTACTAGCCACCTTTTTAAAAGTCAAAAGAAACAGGTAAAAATCAATTTGAATATTTTTTATGTATCTCTATATACCTACAATATTATCATTTCTCTTGTTTTATTTCAGAATGTGTAATCAATGCTTAAAAATTATCCATCGGCTATTTTACATTCTTTTCTCGAAGCAAGTGTTTGAAATCGGTGTGTGTTTTATACTTAACGGTGCATCTCAGTTCGGACTGGCCACATTTCAAGCACTCAACAGCCCCATGTGGCTCGTGGCTGCCATATTGGATACGGGAAGTCTGGAAACACACTCACATAGGCACACGCATACTCCACAGCGACAGGGACTGAGTGTGCTGCGTTCACGATTCTATGAACCTCTCAGTACCTAGCTCAGCACCTGGCAAAGATGGGGATGGGGTTGGTCTTAAGTTTGTGTTTAAGGATTGGGTTGGTGCTTAATATATGTAGCATGAAGCCAGGTGCAGTGGCTCACGCCTATAACCTAGCGCTTTGGGAGGCCTATGTGGGAGGACCACTTGAGGCCAGGAGTTCGAGACCAGCCTGGGCAACATAGCGAGACCCCATCACTATGAAAAATAGTAAAATTAGCTGGGCATGGTGGCACACACCTGTAGTCCCAGCTACTCGGGAGGCTGAGGCAGGAGGATGGCTTCAGCCCAGGAGTTTGAGGTTGCCGTGAGCTATGATGACACCACTGCACTCTAGAGCAAGAGCAAGACCCACCCTGCCTCAAAATATGTGTATACATATGCATGGCACAGAGGAATGATTAGAAGCACTCACCATTTGCTTGCCACGCCATCTGCTGAAAGGTTAACATCTTCAGTTCTTCCGCTACCTCCCGATCTATGAGGAGGAGTCTAGCTTGAGTCCAGGTCCTCCCACGTCCCGTCCCCAGTCTCTCCCCTTGCCCCATCCTGGTCCTACTCACACTTAATCAGGGCCACCGCGAGACCGAGGCAGCCCAGGAGCAGCGATAGCACCACCAGCACACACAGGCACACCACCAGTCTCTCCCCCTGGCAGCACCCAGGACTTGCAGACTTCTGACTGGGCCAAGGCACTGGAGTTGCTGGAGGATAGGAGTGGGGACAGAGAGATTGACACCGAGAGTAAGGAAGGAACCCTTAAGCCTTCTTCCAAGAGCAGGGCCCAGAGCTCTGCAGGCGTGACTATTGCACCAGATGAGGTCAACTAGAGAGCACTGGGGAGAGTGAATGCCTGCAGAGACCCAGAGCATTTAGGGAGCACTTACTGTATACTAAGCATCGTCTTACATCTTCCTTATCTTATTGGATCTTTGTCCTTATGATGTAGATATAAGAATCGTTCTGTTCTAGATGTTATCTGGCTATATAAATTATATATGTATATTAAATTATTGGCACAAAAACAACAAACAAAACAAAATAAAAAAAAGAATTACTGTGATCTTTTTTTTTAGAGATGGGATCTTGCTATGTTGCCCAGGCTTGTCTTAAACTCCTAGCCTCAAATGAGCCTCCTGCCTCAGCCTCCAAAAGTGTTGGGATTAGAGGTGTGAGCCACCACACCCGACCAGAATTATTCCCATCTTATAAGTAAGTAGACGGAGGCTTGGTGAGGTGACGCGTGACTTGGACCCAGATCTGTGCTTAATACCTGTGATGTATCATCTTCTACTCTCCAGAAGCCCCTGACCAAGCTGCTCCCCATTCAAGGAAGCCTCTGGACCCTTGCTCCCGGGGCAAAGAACATTTCCCACGTCTTATGCAAGCAAGAGGAGGGTCTGAAGATTACCCAGCAGGCACCCCGGGTCCCTGGGGGGATCTGGCCTTGATTCTGGGAGGAACAGCTTCCTTTTTCTGTAGTTTTTTTTTTTTAAGAGACAATGTTTTGCTCTGTCACCCATGCTGCAGTGCAGTAGCATCATCACAGCTCACTGCAGCCTCAAATTCCTGGGCTCAAGCCATCCTCCTGCCTCAGCCTCCCGAGTAGCTGGGCCTACAGGCACCCTACTAATTTTTTTTTTTTTTTGCTTTATTTATTGTACAGATGGGGTCTTGCTACATTGCCGAGGCTGGTCTTGGACTCCTGGCCTCAAGTGATCCTCCTGCCTTGGCCTCCCACAGCACTGGCATTAGAGGCTTGAGCCTCCATGCCCAGCCTTGGGGGAGCTTCTTAAAGAAGTTTCTCTGGCCTGGCGCGGTGGCTCACGTCTGTAATCCTAGCACTCTGGGAGGCCAAGGCAGGCCGATCGTTTGAGCTCAGGAGTTCTAGACCAGCCTGAGCAAGATCGAGACCCCGTCTCTACTAAAAATAGAAAGAAATGGGCCAAACAACTAAAAATGGGAAAAAAAAAAATTAGCCGGGCATGGTGGCGCATGCCTGTAGTCCCAGTTACCTGGGAGGCTGAGGCAGGAGGATCGCTTGAGCCCAGGAATCTGAGATTGCTGTGAGCTAGGCTGACGCCACGGCACTCACCCCAGGCAAGAGAGTGAGACTCTGTCTCAAAAAAATAAATTAATTAATTTAATTTAATTTAATTTAATTTAATAAGAAGTTTCCTTGACTCGGGGTTTCCCTCCAGAGCTGTGGTCTAAATCAGATACACTGGCCGCTGTCAGAGGGGAGACAGGCGAAACCTGAGGGGGACAAGGACTCACCAGCTAGAGACGGCTGAAATGGAGGAGGCTGCAGGTCGACCCCTGGGAGAAAGGGGAAGAGAGATTTATTCAGAAGGTGCCTAAAAGCTCTGTCTTTCGAGATCGACAACCTCTGCCTTTATTCTCTGCTCAGAATTAGGCAGCTGGAAGGAAACCTCCAAATGTCCCCTCCTGGGCTTCTTGAAGCATCTTCCCACTGCTCACCTGGTTGGGGAGATACGCAGGTGACGGGGGGCAGGTCCAGGCCTGGAAGGGATCAGAAAGACATTGGTCACTCTCAGCAAGGCTTCGGCCAGGCGAGCGGGAAGGTCCCAGCTGCAGGCTCTCACCTGTTGTCTTCGGGGCCTTACAAGGAAGTGGGGGGTTCTCCGCTTTCTTTTCTGAAGGGGGAGGAAGGGTCACTCAGGCCCAGAGCAGGGCGAAGCCAGCACTGAGTCTCCTGCACCCCCAGCCCCGACTCACCTGCCCTTGGGGGCCTGGGCGGAGCAACCCAGCCTGGAGGAGAGAAGCGCAGGGTTAGGGCGGATCTGAACACGGGACTGAGATCAAAGGGAGTGGGGGAGACAGAGGCGGAGCCTTGCAGCAAAGGGCTGGAGACGGAGTTGGAGCCAGGGCTGGGCCAGGCATGGAGGCTCACGCCTGTAATCCTAGCTCTTTGGGAGGCCAAGGTGGGAGGATCGCTTGAGGCCAGGAGTTTCAGACCAGCCTGGACAACAAAGTGAGACCCCATCTCTATGAAAAAATAGAAAAATTAGCCGGGCATGGTGGCATGCACCTGCAGTCCCAGCTACTCAGGAGGCTGAGGCAGGAGGATCACCTGAGCCCGGGAGTTCCAGGCTGCAGTGAGCTGTGATTGCACCACTGTGCTCGAACCCAGGTGACAGAGCGAGACCCTGGATGTGGGAGCAGGGTTGTGATTTGGGACGTAGTTGGGATGAAGAATGGAGTCATTGCGGGCTGGGGAATGGGAAAGTCGCTGAGGTTGGGTTGTAGTTGGGGTACGAAGCAGTGACGAAGCCGGATTTGGAAACAGATAAGAGGCTGCGCGTGGAGATGGGAAGGGGCAGCCCTGAAGGTGACGACGGACCTGCTCTGGGAGGTGGGTTTGAGGATCGTGTGAGAGCCGCACTGGGGTTGGAGATGGGGCAAACGGCACAGCCCGGGTCACCTCCTACTTCACGCAGAGCTCCACGGTGTCCCTGGACCCCCCCCCACTAAGGGTGGCCTCACTCTGGACTCAGCGATGGGGGATGGAGAAGCCCAGTCCTCATGGAGTGGTCCCTGCCTACGATGCCCAGCTAATGCCCCCTGGCGACTCTACTCCCCCTGTTCCCCCAGGGCACACAGCCGGCCTCCAGGACGTCCCCGCACCTGGCTTGGGAGGAAGGTCCTTGTAGGACGGGGTCGCGTTCTCGTAATCGTCACCGTCATCTTCCTCCACGTACCCTTCCAGAGGAAAGGCAAGGCTAGTCAGAGCCCAGCGCATTCCTCCCTCCGTCCCTCACGCCCTGGGCCTGTCCCCAGCTGCCCCGAGGTGCGGATGCTGCAACCTGGTCCTGACCATCGCCAGCCCCCAGCCCGGGCCCGGCCAGGCCTTACCTGGTGGGTCCGGGCGCCCAGGGGTTGTGTACATGGTGCACACACCTGCCGGCCTGGGCCCTGAGGATCTCTCATGGCCTCAGGGTCCCCGATGGGAGTTAACTCAGGAAAATCTCCCAAACCTCCACTTTTATATCCACTTACCAGACCCTTGTTCAACCAGGGCCGCCCGAATCTAAACAGAACCCGAGCCTTGGGTACAGATGCAGGGAGATCGGGGTGCCAGGCGTCCACTCGCAGTTTCAAACACCAGCTTTCATGCCTCAGGGACTTTGCACCCAGCAGTTCTCTCCTGGGCTCGTCTTCCTAACAAATGCCTTCTTGTCCCTCAAGTCCCACTGCAAAGTCACCTCTTCTTACCCCCACCGCCCCCGCCTTGCAGGCAGAGCGCTCGATTCTCCTCGGAATTTCCCCAGTCTCCTGCTGGCCCCGCGCTGTGCCCAAAACTGCCTGCCCCGTCAGACTGACAGGTCCTCGCAGGTGGGGCCCGGTTCCCACAGGCACCTGCCATCGGGGCGCCCGCCGCGGGCTGGGTGTGCAGGAGGCTGAGTGTGTCCACGATGCCCAGCAATGCCCCCTGGCGACCCTACTCCCCCTGTTCCCCCAGGGCACACAGCCGGCCTCCAGGACGTCCCCTCACCTGGCTTGGGAGGAAGGTCCTTGTAGGACGGGGTCGCGTTCTCGTAATCGTCACCGTCATCTTCCTCCACGTACCCTTCCAGAGGAAAGGCAAGGCCAGTCAGAGCCCAGCGCATTCCTTCCTCCGTCCCTCACGCCCTGGGCCCTGTCCCCAGCTGCCCCGAGGTGCGGATGCTGCAACCTGGTCCTGACCATCGCCAGCCCCCAGCCCGGGCCCGGCCAGGCCTTACCTGTCGGGTCCAGGCGCCCAGGGGTTGTGTACATGGTGCACACACCTGCCGGCCTGGGGTTGGCAGCTTCTGCCTCTCCTCCTTCCTACTCAGATGTCTGGGCTTCTCTCAGTTCCTTCTTGCTTTAAAAGTCAAGTACATGCAAATCTACCTTGAGGGGAAGCCCCCAGACCCACCCCCGACACACACACGCCTGCCTTTCTCCCATGCATGGAAGCGACAAGGAACACAGCCCCGAAGCTGAGAGAGCAACGAGCTTCAGGTGAAAAAGGTGGATACGCTCCCTCCTTCAAGGAGAGACAATAACCCGGTAAAGAAACACAGAAATAAATAATACAGTTTTTATATATATTTTAGTTTCAGTAGTGACTATTATTATTTTTTAAATGTTAATAATAAAACAGGGTAATGAGATAGGATGATGTAACGTAAGGAGGTGGTCAGGGAATACCTCCTGGAGGTGGTGACATTTGTTACAAGATATTAGAGTGATAGGTGCAAAGTATCCCCCACCGTCCAGAGTGAAGCTCTAGGTCACTGGGTCAGTTGTCTTTGGCTGCATAACCAATGACCCCAAAACTTAGTGACTTAAAACAACAATAATCATGTATTATTAATATCTCACAGTTTCTGTGGTTCAGGGATTTGAGAGCAGCTCAGGTTTGGGATCTCTTTTATGATTGTATCAAGATGTTGCCTGGTGACTGCAGATTAGAACAACCTCTATGGAAAACAGTACGGAGATTCCTCAAAGAACTGAAAGTAGATCTACCATTTGACCCAGCAATCCCACTACTGGGTATCTACCCACAAGAAAAGAAGTCATTTCATCAAAAGGACACGTGCACTTGAGTGTTTATAGCAGCACAGTTCACAACTGAAAAGAAGTGGAATCAACCCAAGTTCCCATCAATTCATGAGTGGATTAACCAAATGTGGTATATGTGTACCGTGGAGTACTGCTCAGCCATGAAAAGGGATGAATCAATATCTTTTGCAACAATCTGGATGAAACTAGAGACCATTATCCTAAGTGAAGTATTTCAAGAATCGAAAAACAAACACCACATATACTCTCTAATAATTTGGAACTAATTGGCAGGCACACATGGGCACAGAAAGAAGTAAAAATCACTGGAAATCAAGAACAGAGGGCC
>CAUYSK010051005.1:0-24390 GCA_963575035.1 Avahi laniger | reverse complement strand
GCACATGTTATCATTTGCATAGTATTACTGTACTGCAAAATAATTAAACATAAAAGACAGGTAGTCATATAAATGATGAAGTATAACATTTACAAAGCTAAGTAAAATTGTTTTTGTTTATACACTTTCCAGATTTCAATGTAATGCCAAGATACAATGAACAATTTAATCTTGTGCACACATATTCACTCACTCACCCACACACAGGCTGCTCGAGGTCAGGAGTTTGAGATCAGCCTGAACAAGAGCGAGACCCCGTCTCTACTAAAATTAGAAAGAAATTATCTGGACAACTAAAAATATATGTAGAAAAAATTAGCCGGGCATGGTTGTACATGCCTGTAGTCCCAGCTACTTGGGAGGCTGAGGCAGGAGGATTGCTTCAGCCCAGGAGTTTGAGGTTGCTGTGAGCTAAGATGATGCCACTGCACTCTAGCCTGGGTGACAGAGCAAGACCCCCATCTCTTAAAAAAGAAAAAAAAAATATATATATATAAAATATAATAATGTCCCAAAACTTTATAAGAAGAGAGGAAGAAAGAAGAAGAGTGCAACAGTGTTCAGGTTTTACCTGCTGTCACCGGACCCCAGTGACAGGGTGGGTGTCATGCAGTGGGGAGCAGCAGGCCTGGGGAGGCTGAGGATGTGGAGCAGGAGTCGGCAGAGCCCTGCAGTTTGAGCCCACGCCACCAGCTCTGCAGGCCTTGGTACGCAGGGTCAGGCCGCAGCCCCAGCAGGTTAACGTAGCAGGTACCCAGGAGACCATCAGAGCCCTGCCTGGGGACCTAAGCCCAGAGGGACAGGTGGAGCCTGGCAGAGGAGGGAAGTGGCCAGGGGAAGCTCCCCAGAGAGCCCTGTCCGGGGAAGGGGTATGCAAGGCAGGGGCCCCGTCCTGTGGCCTAGGCAATGAGACCAGAGGAAGGACAGCTGTGCCATGTGGCCCCAGGCTCCCCAGAGGTGGGTCATCACTCTCAGGACTGGGGCCAAGTGCCCTCCCTCCTCCGGGGGCCTGGGCTTGCAGCTGAGCGGGGCTGGGGCATGCAGGATCCCGGTGTCTAGCCCAACTGCAAACAGAGTCGTTGGCTGTGCACGTGTTCTGCGCCTCCTTCGTCAGCAGCTCTTGCCACCCTGAGCCTTCATGGTGCCTGCCCTGTGCCAGGCCCCTGCGCAGCCACTCGGTGGCGGTGGGGGTGGGGGTGGGGACGACAGGGCTGCTGGCCTGATCCTATTTCCTCTCTGGAGGCAGCCAGGGGTTTCCTGTCTTTCTGGCTGTCTGAGCCGCTTCCTCATTTATCTCTGGACGTCTTGCAGCAGGTGCCTGGATTCCTTCTGCTCTTGGAAACTCAGGCTGGGACCAAGCGGAGCGCCGCGGGGACTGTTCAAAGGAGAAAGAACGCAGGGAAATGGCAGTTGAGCTTCCCGGGGCGCAGCCAGGTTCTGGGGGAGCCTGGGGAGGGAAGCAGCCACACTCCCGAAACTGGGTCTGACTGTTGTCCTCTACCCTGCAAAGGCCTCTCTCTGCAGCCTTTGCTCGGGGACCAAGTGAGATTGTTAACAGTCGTGGCTCCTAAGGTAGAGTCGCCAGATAAAATACAGGAAGCCTGGTCAAATGTGAACTGCGGCTGAACAACAAAAAATATTTTTAGTGCAAGTTATGTCCCAGATATTGCATGGAACGTACTTGTACTGAAGAATGATTTATTGTTTATCTGGAAGTCAAATTTCACTGAGCATCCTCTATTTTTATGTGCTAAATCTGGCAACTTGGTCTTAAGATGGCTCAGCTTTCAAAGTTCTAATCAGATTTCCCAGAAAGGAAAGAGAGGGAGGAGGAGAGAGAACAAAAGGAAAGAACAAAACATCCGCTGAGGAACAGTTGAGAGGCCTCCTCCCCTGGGCCCAGAGACCGATGCCCCAGGAGAGTGGGCTGGGCTGGGAGGTGCCATGGCTGGCTCAGCCGCCCACTTCCTGCAGGTCACCCTGGGCAGAGGCTGTGCTTCCCCGGGGCCCTGGGCACCTCCAGGCTCTGGCGTCCCTGGCTCAAGCACTGTCCATCCATTGCACTGGCCCCCAGTGCCCCCTCTGTGTGCGGGCGCAGGCGCCGGGCCCCCAGCAGCTGGCCAGCAGTAGGATGCAGCCTTGCAAACAGACCCCACTATCCACCGGGGGTAGAATTTCTGCTTCCTCCTTCAGACACAGAGTCACTCAGTTCCCACTGGGCCCTGCACCGGCCCTCTCCTGTGTGCCAGCAGCCGCTCAGGGATCTGCAGGGGCTGCCTACAGGCGGCATTGCCTGCAATGACACTCGAATGTTACCCAGCAGTGGCACTGCCACCATGGACAAAAAAAAAAAGGCCCTCCAGGCAGCTACCTCATTCCACTTCTGCTTCCAAAGTCGCAGCAGTGAACTTGGTGAGCAGGACGGTGTTGTGGGGGGACTTGCTTTTTCCCAGACCTGCTGGGGTGGCTGGGTTGAGGCAAGCTTGGGTCTCCCAGAAGACCCCCAACAAGTGTCCAGGGGCTTCGGGTCTCCTGGGACCAGACTGGGGTGGGAGTCTGCGTGGCAGGCTGAGGGTGATGTGGTCAATACCATCTGCTTTTCCCAGCCTGGGTGGGTGGTGGGAAGAATGGAGGGAGGAATTTGACTTTGATGACCAGTAGGTAACTCAGAAGCCACCACCTTCCACTCAGCAGCAAGAGCGCTTTGAAAGATCCTGTCTTAGTTCATAGCATAACACTTGGGTTTTCATGCTCACTTGTGAGATGGGCCTCCCTCAAACCCACATTACCCATCTGACATAAAAAAAAGAAGAAAAAAGTGTTTAAAAAATTTTTTTTGGCCACGCATGGTGGCTCATGCCTGTAATCCTAGCACTTTGAGAAGCTGAAGTGGGAGGAATGCTTGAAGCCAGGAGTTCAACACCAGCCAGAACACCACAGTGAAATCCCATCTCTACAAAAACTAGAAAAATTAGCCAGGTGTGGTGGTGTGCACCTGTAGTCCCAGCTACTCGGGAGGCTGAGGCAGTAGGATCATTTGAGCCCAGAAATCTGAGGTTGCAGTGAGCTGTGATGACGCCACTGCACTCTAGCCCAGGCAACAGAGCAAAATGCTGTCAAAAAAAAAAAAAAAAAAAGAAAAGAAAAGAAAGAAAGAAAGAAAATTATTGTAGCATAATCTATATAACACCTTTACCATTTTAACTATTTATAAGTGTACAATTCGGTGGCATTGTTGTGTAATTGTCACCATGATTTATTTCCAGAACTTTTTCATCATCCCAAATGGAAACTGTACCCATTAAATAACTCCCCACTCCCTCTTCCCTAACCCCTGTAACCTCTGTTCTTTCTGTCTCTGTGAGTTTGCCTATTCTGGATGTCTTGTATAAATGGGATCATTCAATATCAGTCCTTTATGGTTTATTTCACGTAGCAATAGGTGTATGGCCTTTTGGGAAGATAACGTGATCACTTTTACCTCCTGGCTCTGATGGGCAGCGTAAGTGTCTTAGCCCATATGGGTTGCTATAATGAAAATACCATAAACCGGATGACTTATAAACAGTAAGTATTTGTTTCTCACAGTTCTGGAAGCTGGGAAGTCCCAGATCAAGGTGCAGGCAGATTCGGTGTCTGGTAAGGGGACAGTTTCTCATAGATGATGCCTTCTTGCTGTGTCCTCAAATGGTAGAAGGACAAACAAGCTCCCTTAGATCCCTTTTATTTATTTACTTATTTTTACTCTTTTAATAGAGATAAGGTCTCGCTATGTTGCCCAGGCTGGTCTCGAACTCCCGGCCTCAAGTGATCCTCCCACCTTGACCTCCCGAAGCGCTGGGATTCCTGGCATGAGCTGGATCCCGAGGCACCCTGGGAAACAGAGAAGGCGTGAGCTGTTGGGGCTGGGCCTCTGATGCCAGAGTGAGACCTCTGGGTTTCCTCCTGGGCACAGCGGAGGCCAGCAGGGCTGTGCTTAAGCAGGTACCGTCCTGTCAGAGCCAGGGAGCGGGACATCTTCTCACTGCTTCCTTTTTTTTTCACATGCTAATTTCTTAATATCTGTGAGTCAAGTGCAGTGCTATTATTGGGGCTGTGACAACACCTCTAACAGGTTTTTGGAAATGTATGTGTGTGTGTGTGTGTGTGTGTGTGTGTGTGTGTGTGTGTGCATGCGCCCTAGTGTGCCTGCGCCTCTGCTCCTTCCAGCTGTGACCTCCTGTTGATGTGGGAGGTCTGGTCTGAGCAAACCCAAACTAGCTGGGAGTTGGTACCATTTCTTTTTTCCCTTTCAAAAGGATGTCTATTATTCTCTTTCAAACATGCTAGGAAGGAGCCAGAAGAGAAGCTCCCCCAGCCCTCCCCCCGCCCCATGGCTGCTGCGTCCAGTTCACCCTGGGGCAGCGCTTGGTGGCTCTCGGCTCTGAGTCCTGGCTTGGTGCGTAATCCTTCCTGCTTGTGTAACCCTGGACACAGCCCTCGATCTTTCTGAACCTCTGATTCTTCATCTGCGAAATGAAGGAATAATATTTACTTTGCAGGGTTGCGGGGAAAACAGTGCACACAAAAGGTCTTGCATAATGGCTGTGACACTGTAGACATCTGGTATATAGCAGTTACTCAGTAGTTATTTTTACTGTTATCTGCAAAAGTGCAGGCAAGGCAGAGTGGTTTTGGTACCTCCTGCAGTGGTGTCCTCTGCCCGCTTCCCCAGAACCCGGGGCTTATCCCAGATCCCGTTTCCTGCCTGTCGGGTGGGCTGTTGCGGGGACATCGATGTTGAAATACAGTTCTCTTGGAGTCCAAACACGTGGCCAGAAACAGGGCTCTCCTTGTTTGCTCCTCATGGAGGCTGGTGTAGTTTACGCATCGTGCAGGTGGCTCATATTTAGCGAGGACCTTCTACGTCCTGGCGTAGGGTGGTGCCAGGATTACATGGTGGACGGGATGGACATAGTCCCTGCCCTCGTAAAGCTCACAGCAGGCAGACAGGCAATTAACGACACCGGAAATAAAGTTATTATAATTGGTAGGAATAAAATGATGACTTTTAAAAAGGAGTTGAAATTTTAAGATTATGAGGTGGGAGGGGGTCATCTGTAGCCGGGGTGGACTGGAAAGGGTGCTTCAAGGAGGGGACACTTCGGTGACAGGTAAGACAGGGAAGAGCTGCCAGGCACAGAGGGAAAGGAAGGGGCCGGGTGCCTGAGGAAACGGGAGACAGCCTTGGCGGTGAGATCAGAGACGACAGGGGCTGTTGAGGTCTTGTTTTCCCACCACTGCACGCACAGACCTCCACCACCCGGAACGGCGCCAACAAGAGCGGTGAGCCCCGAGAGCTGCCGGCCCCGGGGCTGCCAGGCTCCAGGTGAGCTCCTCCACCGACTTCGTGCTTCAAGCAAGTCCCGCACCTCCGAGCCTCAGTTTCCCACTGAAAAACCATCAATGTTATTTTCCCAAGGAGCTTTCAGCTTTCCTTGTGCCACTGCATGGATGCCTTGAAAGAGGGGCCACCATTCCTCTACACCTTTTCCCTTCCACCTGGGCCAGGTGAGAGGTGGGAGACATGCACCTCGGCGTCAGTAGACAACCCTTAATGAAGCTTTGATTCCTTACAAAAAGGGACCGCGCAGGGCTGTTGGGAAACCCCTGCCAGGAGAACTCAGGGTCACCCTCCTCTGTCTAGCAACAAGTGGGGCACCTGGGCAGTGGGGGAGGGCAGCCCCAGGGGAGCAGGTGTGGGTGAGAGCTGCTGCCCCTCTCTGGTCCACCCACCCCAAGCTCTGTCCCTGTGCCCATTATGGCTTTATTACTGTTTTCAGTCAGATATAATTCTGGCATTTTCTATAATCTTGATCTTTTCATTGATACCAGATTTTTATACAACGATTTGTATATAAAATGATTACGTACCCACCAGAATGCATTCCCCAGCAATTAGAACATTTAAGATGCAGCTCCTAACACTCCTTCCCTCATTTATTACTTTCCGAAGTGTTTTGTGGTTTTTTGGGGATGTGTTTACAAATCCAATAACAATTCTCATTTAGAGTTGCAAAACACGAAGCCATTTTGAACCGAGACAGATGGCAGCTAAATGAAGTTTAATTAAAGAATGAGTGCTTTGAATCAAATCACTTTTTAAAAAGTACAGTACACTGAGATTTCTGGAGAGGTTGCATAAACAGCATCTGGGCGCTTCTGCGAGGAAACAGTAAGGCTCTCCTGCCTCGATGGGGGCTGGGGGTGCACGGTCGGCACGTCCTGTGTCCTGTGTCTTCTGTCCTGTGTCCTCCACCCAGACACACCTCCCGAAGCCCAGGCTCCCAGGACAGGGGTCAGGAATGACACAAGGCAACCTCTCAGTTCAAAGGCTTTGGCTTGTGTGTGGGGGGTGTCCCCTCTTCTGCTTTTATGGAATGAGGTCCCATACAGGTGACAGGGCTCACCACACCAGCCCACTCTGGCCCGCCACCTGTGCCCTGAGCGTTCAAGGGAACAGACGGGCATCCTGGTGGGGTCAGGTGGGAGCCATTTCCGGCTCTGGCCACGGATCTTAGCAGCTGGGTCAGTGGGCGTGTGTAGACAACAAATCGACCAACCGACAGGCGCCAGCGGGCAGAGGGGACACCCCCAGAGGCCAGCGGCCAGGGACTGGGGAATGGGACAGGCTGGGAGGGCACATTTGCACTCTGTGCTGTGGGGAGGGGAGAGCGGAGGAGGGTTTTAACCCAGAGTCGCAGGATGGGATGGGGGGATGGGTTACAGGAGATGGGGTTGGTGGCAGCTGCAAGCCTGCTGCAGACCGTCTTGTCCCCAATTTCACAGGCAGTTTCTGCACCCCGGGCAGCCAGTGGAGGGGCCACCCCTGCCTTGATCCTGGAGAGGAAGAGGAGGGCCTGGCCCAGGGCAGGATGGCCTGGTGGCTCTGGGGCGAGGATGTGGGCGGGAGGAGGGCCCTGCTGGCTGCTGCCGGGGCAGAGTGGCGCCTGCAGCGAGAGGAACAGTTTGGGGGTGTGCCAGGCTTGCGGTTTCTGGCGTCTCTCCAGGATGAAGCGCAGCCCGGAAGGCTGGGACAGTCCCTTTCATCCCAGCTCTGGGCACGGGGCTGACCCTGGGGGCTGGCAGTGGCCCCGGGACTGTTCTACTCATGTACTCACTGACTCAGAACTCAGTTCCTCCAAGCCATAGGCCTCATTTCTGGATCCCAGATGGGCCATTAGAGGCAGATCCCAGGGCTATCCTGACCCCTCCACTCGCCAGCACCCCCCATGCCCACTGACCTTCTTGTCACTCTCTGCACCTGGCCAAACCACTGCCACCTCTTGCTGGAACTACAAGGGCTTCCCACGTGGCCTCCCAGATTACTCCTCCTCTGACCCTTTGCAGGCAGGGGCACCTTCCGCAGATGCAGATCGGGCCTGGCTCTCCCTGGGTACCCGTGCGTGACTCTCATTTTTCCTCCAGAAATCGCCATGGCCTGGCCTTTGAGGCCTTCCACGTGGGCTGGTGAGACACAGCCCCGCCCCAGACTGCATGGCTGGGCAAACCTAGGCGGAATCTCTGCCCCGCTCACCCGTCAGCCTGCCGCCATGTGCAGGCACAACTGCCCACTGTCCTCAGAGGCCCCGACGGAGGCCCTCACCAAGTCCCCATCTGTCCCTCCATCTCACCTCCAGCTGCTCTCCCTCCACTCTTTCTTACTCCTGGGATGCGCAGGTCCTCGATCCAGCCCCCCGCCTTAGAAAACTGTCCCACTCTGCCCTGCCCCTCTGTCCCGCCAACGCCTGACTGTTCTTTGTGTCTCAGCTTCAAGGACTCTCCCTGATTTCTGCACCAGGTGAGGTCCCCCTGCTTAGCGCTCCAGGGCACCTGCCTCCCCAATCAGGACATTCAGCTGACACACCCATCATGGGGGGGGGAGGGGGGGCTCAGTCAACGCGTGTCGGGTGAATGGGCACCACCGAGTGCCAAGCCCTGGACTGCCGGGCTCTTGTGACTCGTCTTTCTGCCTCCAGTCTTGTCCCTTCCTCCAACTTCCCATCTACCACCACAGTGGTCTGAGACACAGCTGGGACCCAGCACTCTGCTGCCCAAATGCCCAGAGCTCTCTAGAAAATCCTGCCCCCATCTGGAGGCTTCCCCAACCCCCTCTCCAAGGCGCCTTCCATCCAGCCACGGGGATGCCCCGGGCTGGGCTGCTGATGATCTTACTTGATACTCTCGACTGCCCTGGAGTTATTGGGGTCAAGACAGTGTCCCCCCCCACACACTGCGTGCTCCCTGAGGCCATTCCCGCCTGCCCTGGCCCAGCCCCAAGCAGAAGGGATGAGGGGCTGTCGCTCCACACACAGGACCAGCTCACAGGCTGCAGGGAGGGGAGGTGGCGGTATGCGGCCGGTACACAACAGACTGTGGTCTAGCCACTGTCTGGCAGCAGGAGGCGTGTCTGTCTGTGGCACTTTTGCAGCTTCTTGTCTTGAGGTCACATGTCACTAACAGCAAAAAAGAAGTGAGGTCTGTCAGGGACACCACCTCTGCTATGGCAAGGAAGGAGGGTGGCTTGGCGAGCCACCTGAGCTGGGTTTCCCGACTTCAGCCCCAGTGACAGCTTTGGCTGCAATCCCAAAAGAGAACATGCAATAGTTAAGAGCAAAGGCAACACTTTTTTTTTTTTTTTTTTTTTTTTTACTTATTTAAAAAGGCCTTGGTGGCAGGAATATAGTGTAAAAATCATTGGAAAAACTAAAAGGCATCGATACATATCCGAATATACACTTTGTACATAAATTACATTTCCTTTAGTCTTTCTGAGTGAGGTCCTGATTCAGTACTGAGGTCTAGTAATTAAGAGGTCCCGGGAGCTGCACGTTCAGGCCGGCATAGTCCACCATGTACATTGGCCACTGCTAGAGAGAGGGACAAACGTACCGGGTTAGGACTCCAGGTGACGCGGAAAGAACACCAGAACACTTAACTCTGCTTTCTGAAGGGCTTCCTCAGATGCTATTTATTTTGAGGCCGCCGAGGCCCAGAGAGGGGATGTGACCTGTCCGGGGTTCAGCAGTGGCCACGGAGCCTGGGCTGGAGCCTTCTCACTGTCCCACCTGTGTCCCAGGGTCTGGTCACATGGCGGGGCCAGAGGGTGAGGCCTGGCTCAGCACAGGTGTTCGCCCGGTGAACGCAGCCTCGCTCCCAAGGAGCTGCCCGCCTCTCTGGGGGCTGGAGGAGCCAGGGACCCTCCGCAGGCACGCAGACACCTCAGTGGGGACCAAGGCAAAGCCTGCACCTTCGGGTTCTCCAGGATGGGGTTGAAGGGAGATACAGCCAGAGGATAAAGAAATCCAAAAATCATTTTCAAATGTGTTCGAATATGCTCCCCATTTGCACTCAGGATTTCAAAGCTAATAGTTTGAAATCAGAAAGAACTTTTCAGTGCGTGCCCTTAATGAGGTTTTCCTCCCGGGTAGGAGAGAACTAACCCCAGCACCATAGCAGGACAGACAGGTGAGTTCTCCAGGCAACACGGAGCCGCTGGGGCCACAGCTGAGTCCACCTACCCTCTGACTCCCGTTTTCCTCATCTACACACTCTGGGTGACACCCACACCCCGCAGGGTGGTGGCGAGGCTGGGAGCTCTGCTGAGGGGCAAGGGCAGGTCCCATCCCTCTCCTGGGCCTCGGCTGGCCCGGCTGCCCAGCGGGGATGTGAGTTCCTGCCCGGGTGTCTGCAAACGCCCAGTGAGACGGACAGACTGTCTCATGGGTAGGACAGGCAGATGCGTCTGCACCCCAGAGGCTGGAAGGCCCCACTCAGAGCCCGGTGCCTCCCCGGAGCCCGAACCCACATCCTGGAGTGGACGGCCTTGCCCGCGTGAGGGGCGAGGGCCAAAGAGGAGAGTGGTCGAGTCCAGATCTGTGCAACTTTACCACGAGCGAGATCTGGTTGGTGGATGCCACGGACTCTGGGTTAGAGGATGAGGAAGAGGAAGACGAGGAAGAAGAGGAGACAGAGTTGCCTTCGGACACCCGCTTCCTCTTGCGCTTGGGAATGCTGCTGTCTTTGGCTGGTGGGAGAAAAGGCGGTTGACACTGGATGCCAGGGCCGTTCTGTCTCGGCCTCCCGACCTCCCTGGAGAAGGCCTCTGTCTTCAGGGTTCCAGTCCCGTTCTCAGCATTCGAGGTTCCCGACCCCTGGGTGGCCAGGGCGCACCTGTCCAGCCTCCTTCTGTAACGAGGCCCGAGGGTCCACCTGCCCCAGTGCCCTGCTCCACTCACCTGCCTGCCTTTGCCGACACCATGTCCTCATCCCCAGGTCCTCTTATAGCTTCCCCGGACCACCGAGATCCCGGCCTCCCCAGGCCCCCCAGGGCCCTTTCTGGGCCCAACATCCCCTCGCAGCCCTAGACAGTGTGGGGAAAAAACTCGGCCTCCAGCGCCAAGCGGACTCTAAGTGCCTAAGTGGCCCTGAGTCGTGAAACGTGAGTGAGATCTTGCAGCGTTGCCGGGAGGAGGCCACGAGACCATGTGCAGAGCCCTGAGCACAGCGCCTGGCCCCCGGCAAGTGCTCACAAACTAGAACTGGTAGTAATGTGGTTCCTGTGGTTACCGCTCGTGTGTGATGGCCCTGAGCTGACAGTTCACAGGTTTGACAAGTGGACAAGCAGCGCCCCAGTGGTAGGAAACTCTGGTTTAGAATCAGAAGTCCTAAGTTCAAATTCCACTGTGGCCACTTAACTAGCCGTGCGACCCTGGGAAAATTTATTAACCACTCTGAGCCAAATGGGGAAAACGATGTGACATGAGACACAAAGGAGACATGCATGAAAGAGCCTGGTACCCAGCCCAGCTCCCAGCGGGGCTTGGCAGGTGTTTGTTGCTGCCAGATTAAATTGATGTGAAAGTGTAAGACTTTTTTTCTTTTTTGAGACAGAGTCTCCCTGTGTTGCCCGGGCTAGAGTGCCGTGGCATCATCCTAGCTCACAGCAACCTCAAACTCCTGGGCTCAAGCAATCCTCCTGCCTCAGCCCCTCAAGTAGCTGGGACTACAGGCATGTGCCACCATGCCTGGCTAATTTTTTCTATGTATTTTTAGTTGTCCAATTAATTTCTTTCTATTTCTAGTAGAGACGGGGTCTCGCTCTTGCTCAGGCTGGTTTCGAACTCCTGAGCTCAAACAATCCGCCCGCCTCGGCCTCCCAGAGAGCTAGGGAAAGTGTAAGATTTTTAACAAAGACCTGCAACTGTGTGCTGCGTAAGCCCCTTTTGGGGCTTGATGGGGGAACCGGTTAGCGGTGGACACCCAACCCAGCCAACTAGAAGGTCCTAGTGGTACAGTAAAGGCAGGCTGGGCCCACGGGGCCATTGTCCATCCAGCTGGTGCACAAAACCCAGAGCCTGGGGGGTGCGAGGTGGCGTGAGTAGAGGAGCAGGTGCAAGGGGGAGCCCAGGGGAGCCCAGGCTGTGAGCCACAGAGGGGTTTTTGTGGGAGACACCAAATGAAAAGGAAGTCAGAGGTGCTGGCTGCCACCCTCTGTCCCAGGCTGGTCCATGGCTGTGGCCACCTTGGGGTCACCATGAAACCCTAAAGATAGATGGCCACAGTGGGGGGAGTTGAGGAGGGAGTGGTGGATTGTAGGTGACAGCATCCACCCTCAGAGCATTCGTCCCAAACTCTCCTCCCTGAACCCTCCACGGGGCCTTCTGTGTTTCTGCCTTTGACCTTGGAGAGCAGCTCTCAAACCTAGTCACCTCTGGATGCCATGTCCTTCTAGTGCCATGCCTGACCCTTGCGATCAGCTCTTGATAGGAGGAAGTGGCTTCCAGTTGGGTTGTGCCACCCCAGGCTGTGGAGTTCCAGGTGGACCGGGACCCATCTGGAGTCAGGGCTCAGGTCCTAGGAGCCAGGGTGGGGAGGGGCCTCTCTGAATCCCATCTTAGTCCCCACGGAGCAGCCACACTGGGGCCCACGGTTCACAGTGGTCTGTGGTCCCGACAGCAGGCTCTAGGCAGCCTCTGACACTGTGTGGCCCTGGCCAGTCTCTTCCCCTCTCTGGGTCTCAGTGTCCCAGCTGCAAGAGGGCAGGACTAGAGCAGTGTTGTTTAATCAGGTGCTCATCATGATCGCCCAGGGCTACGTTCTCCCAAATCCGATGACACACCCGCTCCATCAGAACCATCGTGCCAGAGGCCTCCTAGGTGCTGCCGAGTGGGTCTGCGTGCCCTGCAAATGCAGGCAGAGCAAGGGGCCCAGCCACTCTCGGGCAGCACCTGCCTGCCTCACCCGTCGGTCATGTGCCACCCCTCCCCTACCCAGGCGGCCTCAGGGATCCTCCCTGAGGGCCAGCCTGCTCCTTGTCCTCTCTAGTTGACTCAACACACCCTGTCGTGCAGGCTTCTTGGGGTCTGCCAGGGGCTCTTGGCCTTGGGGAAGTGTGCGGGGTGGGGACGGAGTATGCTTTTCTCGAGGTAGTCGGCCATCTACTGTGTGCCCACCTGGACTACATCTGTCTCTGCCTTCTTTTTTTTTTTTTTTGAGACAGAGTCTCACTGTGTTGCCTGGGCTAGAGTGCCGTGGCATCAGCCTAGCTCACAGCAACCTCAAACTCCTGGGCTCAAGCAATCCTCCTGCCTCAGCCTCCCAAGTAGCTGGGACTACAGGCAAACGCCACCATGCCCGGCTAATTTTTTCTATATATTTTTAGTTGTCCAATTAATTTCTTTCTAATTTTAGTAGAGACGGGGTCTCGCTCTTGCTCAGGCTGGTTTCGGACTCCTGAGCTCAAACAATCCGCCCGCCTCGGCCTCCCAGAGAGCTAGGATTACAGGCGTGAGCCACTGCGCCTGGCCTGTCTCTGTCTTCTTGAAGGCAACAGACCGTGGTCCCCAAGAGGCAGAAGGGTGGCTTCTTCAGCCTCTGACTCACCTGGCACCTTGGCATCATTGCAGATTTCCGCAAAAGGTCTGAAAAAGAAAGAAATGAGGCGGCAGTTAGAAAAGGAGGTTTCCCCTCCTTCTCACCTGCTTCCTGAATATGGGCAACACCCCCCATGAGAGACGAGCAGTAAGATGCTGCCACTGTTGCTGGAGCCAGGTAGGACCCAAATGAAAACCAGAGCATCCTCCTATCCCCCCACCCCCCGGGGCAGGTGTACTATGGGCCCAGCCAGGAAATCACCTGTGGTCAGAAACCTGCGCCTAGATTTATGCGAGTCGTTATTTGTCACAGCATTATTTTAAAAATATCTTTTAATCTTAATTGTATTGATTACTTTACTTGCAGCATTATTTATATGAACAACAAAAAGAGAGAAGTAACTTAAATTTCCATCAGCAGAGGATATTATGATCTATCTAGATTATTGACGATTGGCCGGTCATTAAAGGGAATTATCACAGCTATGGGTGGTACTCAAGTGCCTACAAGGTCAATGTCAAGGTCCTGATGGCCAGACAGGAAACAGCAACTTTTATTTACTGCCGACTGATACATACCATGTGATGTCAGTTTCATTCCCCCCAAAAGGATATCTAATAGGTATATAAAGAAAAGTGGAAGGAAAACTCCAGAATGTCTTTGGTGGTTGTCTCTGGGAGGTATGGTTATGGGGTGGGCATTTTCTCCTTATAGTTTCCTGTATTTTCCAGGACTTAATTCAGGGGGTGAACCATCCATGGGAGGGAGGGAAACCTCTATTTTTTTATTTGATTTTGGATAATTTGCCTTTTGTGGACACATGCAAATATTATTTTAATTTTAAAGCATGTACTAGAAGATTGAAACATGTGATATAAAATTGGAAAGAAAATACATGTAGGGAAAAAAGTACAAAAGAAATGCACCACGGCATCGACTCCGAGTAGGAGAGTCATGGGTCATCTTCTACCTTTTTGTATTTCCCAAGTTTGCTCTGTGTATTGTTTTTAAATCTGAAAATAATCAAATAAACTTTTTTTTTTCTTTTTGAGAAAGGGTCTTACTCTGTTGCCCAGGCTGGAGTGCAGTGGTGCCTTCATAGCTCACTGCAACCTTGAATTTCTGGGCTCAAGGGATCCTCTATCTCAGCCTCTCAAGTGGCTGGGGCTACAGGCATGCCACCAGGCCCAGCTAATTTTTTGTAGAGACAGGGTCTCACTAGGTCACCCAGGTTAGTTCTGTCCTCAAGCAACCCTCTGCCTCAGCCTCCCAAAGTGCTGGGATCACAGGCGTGAGCCACCGCGCCCGGCGTATTGTGTTTCTTAAAAAAGACTGTGACGATGTATGGTAAAATACGCACAGTGGTTATCCCTGTGTGTTGGGAGTATTGGATTACTATTATTTTCTAAATATATTGAAATTAATGGTATAGTCAGAAAAAGTCAAACTTAATTAAAACTCTAAAAATAGGCAAATGCCCATGACTATGGAGGCTGTGTGTTTCAGCAGAAACGGTTTGGAATGAGGACAGCTGGGTCTGGATCCCAGCTGACCCACCGTGACCCCGACTCTCACCCCCACCCCTCCTTGCTGTGGGTGTCGGTTTTCTCACCCTGGACCTGTGAGGTGAAAGCCAGAGCTCCCTGGCTCCCTCTGCTCCTCCCTCCCTGACCCCCTGGCTGGGTCTGCTTTGCTGTCCCCTCCCAGCTCCAGGCAGCCCCCTTCCCGGGGCCCCGCCCTGCGTCCCCCGCCCCGGGTGCTGGGCACTCACTGGAGCTGGTTGATGATGACCATGCGGACGTGCTCCCGGGCCTTCAGGATCTTCTCCAGCCGGTGGATGTCGTACGTGTTGGGGTTCCGGAAAGGGATGTCGTCGGGCAGGCCCATGACCTCGACAGCGTCTGGGCTGTCCCGGATCAGCTTGTAAGGGACCAGCACAGGCCGGTTCAGGCCCAGGGCCTCACCTGGAGGGCACAGGGGGTTGGCGTGAGGGCAGATGTCCCGTCAATGGCAAAGCCCGCCAGGGAAGGGGCTGGAATCTGGCGCGCCCCAGCTCAGCAGGTGCCACACCCAGAGAGCATCAATCAACACACCCACACCACAGGGCCAGGGCTGCTGTGTCCCCGGGGCGCAGGCAGGCCAGGCTGGCTGCAGAGGGAGGGGGCCACTCAGGAGGGCGGCCCCACGGCACTGACCGTATTTCTCATTGAAGAGCTCCTTCACCTGCTCCCGGAGGATCACCTTCTCCCCTAGTCTGTTGGCGTCATCTTCATCTACAAGAGGAGGACACGGGCATGAGAGCTGGCAGCGGCTCAGCCACAGAACCTGCTCCTTCTCCCAGGCGGTGTGGAGGGACCACCTGCTCCCCTGCAACATGCTCTGGCCTGTTGTCCACCCACCCGTCCGTCCATCCATCCATCCATCCACCCACCCATCCATCCCACATTGCCTTAGCAGCACCCCCAACACAGGCCCCGCGTCGGCAGGAGGCAGGTTTCCTCCCCTGAGGGGCTCGCAAGCCCAGAGGAGGTGTCCCCTGGTCACAGCTCGCACCCTTCAGAGTGCAGTGGGACACACTTACGAGGAGCCAAGGGGCAGGGCTCAGGGTGTCCACCTGTCTGAGCAAGTGTGGGAGGTCCCCAGGACAGCAGGATGTTTAACGTAGCACTTGGGACATGGGGTGGAGGTGGGAAGAAACCCGGGCGGACAGCTGTGCACAGGACTGAAGGGTGAAAGGTCTCGTGTGCTGGTTGTGGCTGAGCTTCCAAGGGGAGGTACAGGGGAGGTGACGGTGACGGGCCCAGCGAGGTCTGTGAGTAGGGGCTGGCACCTCAGGAGCCACCCCGGCTGCTCGCAGGCCAAGGCCTGTGACTGGGGAAGCGGACTGCGCCTGGGAGCAGGGATGGGGCCCAGGCAGCTGCCGTGCCAGCAGCTGCTGGTGCCCTGGTGAGCTCCTCCCTGCCCCTCTCATAGCCCAGAGGAGCGGCTGAGGTCACGTAGCCCCGGAGGCAGGGCCCGGCTAGAGAAGGGTCCCGGGCAGGGCCTCGAAGGAGCCCTCGGGCCTGTGGCCAGGGTGGGAGGGGGCTGGGGTGCGGGAAGCCCCCTCTCTGGGGAGCACGTGGCCACACTGCTGGGCCTCTGGGGGCGGGTGGGAGGAGCTGGTCACGGGCAGGGCGATGCGGGCAGAGCAGACAGAATGGGTCTTTGGAACAAAACTCCTGTTTTAATCTTGAAAACCTCTGGCAGGACTCACTTCCGTTGAGGAGGCCAGCTCAGAACTGCCCCTCCCAGGCTGGGGCCCTGTGCTGTCCAGACCCGACGGTGGCCGGCCTCATGCACCCCGCCAGGGAGGAGCCCCCGCTCCCAGTGCAGGCCGCCCACGGGGCAGGCAGCTTCCCGCTCCCCACACTGACCTGAGGCCGGCACCTGCTCCCGGCGCCCCCTCACCCGCCAACCCGGGCCCTCCCAATCCCTGCAGGGCCCTGGTCTGGCCCGTCCACGCCCTGCTCCTGCCCCTGGAATGTGGAGTTGCTACGTCTCCCTCCAAGGCCGACCATCCCCAGGCACCCTAGAGACACGACATCACACACAACACCCCCCTCCGGTGTCCCCGTCTTGGGGAGGGCTGCCCCTCCCTACTCAGCCGCACCAAGACCCTCAGCTCAGCACCCCTAGGACCCTCCTTGTTCCCCCATGTCCCAACAGGGCCCCTCCAGGTGGTCTTCAGGACCCCAGATGTGGCAAGAATAGACCCAACCCTACTCCAGGTCCCGCACAGAAAAACGTGGGTCCTGGGCCCCGGGGCCAGCTCCTGGGACCTGTGGGGAGGCAGGGGCATTTTCCATCTGTCCCTGTGCCACCGAGGATTCCTCTGGGGCAGGACTCTGAGCGGCACAGCAGCGCACGCACGCCTGGACCGCACACTGGCGTGCAGACAGACGCTGTGCTGGCAGCTTCCCAGACACGACCACGGCTGCCCCTCACCGCGGCCAAGGACGTGGAGGCTGAGAGGTCAAGAAATGCGCCCAACGTCACACAGCTGCTGAGCGCCAGGAATACTCTGTTTGACCCCAAAATCCTGGTCTCTCCACTCCAGCATGTGCCCTGGGTTTCCTGAGGTCTCAGTTTCCCCATCTGTAGAAAGGGTGGGGTTGATCTTTACGGTGTTTTCCTCTGCATTTCTTGCTCTCTCGCCCACAATCCCGCGCTCCTGTCTTCTCCTTCTCCTGTGCCGGGGGCAGGGCAGGACTCGTGGCCGGCGCCTGACAAAGCCCGCCGGCCTGCGAGGAAGTGGGCAGGCCCCCAGAGACCCAGCCCAGTACGCCGAGGTCACCGTGGCTGGAAGTGGTACAGACAGGTGTGGCTGTCTCTGTGCACGCTGTGTGTCTGCAGGGCACACCCACTTGCCACCCGCCTCGCTGGCTCCCGCTGCCTGAGGGCGGTGTGGACGGACAGACACCAAGGCAGGACAGACCTGAGCCCCACACTGTCCTCCGCCTGGGAGAGGTGGCGCCATGGAGAGGCACAGAACTTAGAAGTCAGAAACCCGGGCTTGTGTTGTTCCCTGGATGAATATTTCTCGAGCCCTTCTGGACGCCGTGCTGCCCTCGAAGAGCACAGAAGACAGCCCGTAACTGTCACGCACCCTGGGACCATGTAGCAGGGACCCTGCCCCAGCCGGGGTCAGGGACGGCCTCCCAAAGGAGGTGACGGCCACTCAGGGCCCAAAGCTCCACGGATGCAGCCTCTTCCACACATGGTGCCTCATCCCCCCGACCCCCGAGGCAGTTGTGACAGGCAAGACACGCACACACCTGCCAGCATCCTGCAGGTGCTCAACACACGCTCGCTGGAGAGGAAACGCGCCCCTCCTTCCAGGTCTCGCCTGGTCCAGGGGAGAGAGCGCCCCCATCCCAGGCCGCAGCTAGCGAGAAGGGGCGGTGCTATGGGTGCCCAACAGGACACCATGGCAGTTCTGCACGCGGCACACGGGCCCAGGCTGGGAGCCAGGAGTGGGGGGAGCTGTCACTGTCAGGACAGTGGGGCCTGGCAGCGCGGGGGCGTCCTGAACACCTCTGGGGCGTGGCGGGCGGAGTGGTGCCTTAGTCAGTGACACCGAGAGCAAAGGCGGCCACACCACGTGCAGACACCGTGCTGGGCCCGCACAGGCTTGCCCACGGCATCCTTCCAGCTCAGCCTCAGGCCTCAGCAAGGCGCCCAGGTTCCGCTGTCTGCTCCTGCTTCTGCCGCCTCTTTGTTTTTATTTCATTCAGAGGGAAGCACTACATGTTCTCAAAGGCTGAGTTTTTGAAGGAAATGGGGCAGGGCAGGCTCTGGCAGGGGCTGGAGCGGGCAGAGCTCCAGAGAAGCCAGGGCCGCTCTCTGGGCCGGGTGGGCAAAGGGGTGACCCACTCTCTGGGAGGGAACCTGACCCACAGGCGAGGAGCCCCCACCTGCCGTTCTCTGGCACCTGCCGCTGGGTTTGTGTCTGGGCCCCAGCTCTGCTCTGCTCACTGCCGTAGGGGAAGGGGCAACGTGTCAACCTGAACAGACGCTTGTGCCACGCTCCGAGGGGCGCGGGCCCGTGCCGTCTCCCGTGCATGAACCATGGCCACTGTCTGTGACCGAGGAAGCGTGCCCACCCACGCCGGTCAGCCCCAAGGGGGAAGGCTGAGATCCTCGTTAATCCAGATGGCCCAGCTGAGGGGGCCCCTTGATGGGCAGCATGTGGGTCGTGAGACCCCCTTCCCGACAGAACCAGGCTCCTGCCTGCACTGCCGCACAGCCACCATCCGGATCTCGGCCGTCTCCAGGGACTTCCCCCAGGACTGCTGTGGGCAGCGGCGGCCTCGGCTGGAACAGGGCTGCCCTGGCGAGCCCGGTCACCTCCACGGCTAGTCTGCTCACGGGCAACAACAGCATCAGGAAACCGCCCCAGCGAGCTGCTGCGAACACCGGGGGCTGGGCACAGCACCAGGGCCCTGCAGGGTGGTGGCCACAGCCCCGTGGTCTTCCCAAGAGGCTGACCACCCAGGTTCAAATCCTGGCCCTGCTATCAGCTTGTGACCTTGGGCAACCCCGTAAGCACTTGATGTCCTCATCTGTGAAGCAGTGATGACAACGGCGAAGCCCGCGGAGGGCTGCCGTGAGGATGGCGTGAGCACATGGACGCCAGCGCCGGCCAGACGGAAGGGTTGCTTATTGATGTTCCAATGCCGGGTCAGCAAACCTATTCTGGGGGGACCTCCCTGAGCCCCCCTGAGCCTGGGCTGGCTATAAGGGATATGATGGTTACAAACATTTCCGAATGTCTCCATTTGGAAATGTCAGGACTCAATGTCAGGGGGTGTCCTCAGTGTACCTGCTTGAATGCTTATATAGAGTATGCAGGAAGGCAGTCCCCGGGGCCAGTGACGGGGGAGGTCCCAGTAGATAGCAAGACAATCTTGATTCTAACTCCAATGCTGTGTGGCATTTGGAAAGCTGCTCAATCTCTCTGAGCCTCAGTTTTCACATCCCTGAAATGGAAATCTTGCCCTGCTGGGAAAATCTAATATCACATACAAAAATGTACTATAAAAGAGGGATTGTTTTATCCATCGTGGAGAGAACATGTTCGCAAATGCACCAAGTACCCTTTCTAATGACGCACGCCAGGGTGGGAGGGGCCCTCCCTCGTGATCTGACCTGGGTGCTGTCCAGAAAGCCCTGCTGGGCCCATCCTCACTGCAGTGACCTGACATGATACCCACTGCCCCTGGGCTGAGACACCCTGCAAGGACAGGCACCCCCCGCAACCCCACCCTCGGCGTTTCTCCTGCCTCTTCCGGCACTTTCTGGGTTGTGGTCTCCTCTCTCTGACGCAGGTCCTGGCTGCGCAGGCAGCCCTCATCCTGCCCTCTCCAATCTGCTGTCTGTTCGCTCGAGGATTAACTGAATTCTGCCCGGGGAAAAACACAACCAGGCTGGCTGAATCACAGTCGTGCTAAGTGCACAGTTTTAAACCCCTTGGTTTAAATGCGGGCTGGCTCCACGGCTCTCTCCCAGGGCAAAGTACAAGTGCCCTGGCCAGCCGTGGCCTGTCCCCGCCTGTCTGAGGTCTCCAGCTCAGAATGATGACTTCGGCCAGAGGGACGCAGCCAGTGGCAAGGCGAGGGCTGCTGAGAGGGCGAGACCGGGACCTGCCAGGGAAGTTGCGAGTCTCCCCCTCTCCTGTCTTGTTCCCCTCGACAGAGCCAGGGCCGGGGCGTCCAGGCACACGGGAGACCCGGGGGCGCCTGGCCCTCCAGTGGAAGTGTGGCTATTGTGGGGGGTGGGGGGTCCCTGCCGCGGTGGAGCAGGCTGCCTCGTGCAGGGAGCAGGGGCCACTGTTAGGAGAAGGCAGGTGGGGACAAGCCATGTCCCTCCTTAGGCTCCACAGCCTGCACGTGACCTCCCTTTCCTGGCACCGGACCTTCCCTGGATAAGAAGGTTCGCCAGGACTTCCGCCACCTCTGTGCTGTGGGAGAGGAAGGTGAGGCTCGGAGAAGGGCAGGTCCCACTGCCGTGGGGAGGGGCCCTCGGCCAGGCCTGGGCCCCCCCGCCTGTGGTTTTCCTGCCACGCCAGCCCTGGACACAGAGTACAGGAGGGCCCCTTGGGTTTGACACGCTTTACAAAGGGAACCTTCTGGAAGTGGGACTGGGCTTGTTGAACTACTCTCTGGGTCCCCAAGATCCCTTCTGAACCTCTCTGCCACCCAGAGCCATCAGATCGCCAAATCCAACATTACAGGGGGCCGGGGGTGGCTGGGGAGGCTGCTGGCTGGGGACACGCACTCTGCCCCTGCTTTGTAAGGTGCACTCACGGGCCCGGGGGCTGCAGAGCCACAGAGGGAACCGAGTGGCTGCTCCTGGGCCCTGCCACCGGCACCGACGCAGCACGTGCCCTCCCTGGGGATGTCCCGCCTGGGGGAGGGAGACACCGCTGAGTTTGTCGTCCCGGCGCCCCCACCTCTGCCCCAGCAGGACTCAGGACCGTCAGGTTCCTGGAAGTCCCAGGAGGGAGGGAAAGCACGAGGCCTCAGCTGGCCTGGCCGGCCAGGTCCCCCACCAGGGAAGGCCAGGGCAGAGGGGGGCAGAGGTGAGCCAGCTTCCCTGCTGCCCTGTCCACGTGGCGGTGTCCACCGCCAGGCACCACCCCGGGGCAGCTGCGGGCACAGGTGCCAGTGAGGGGCAGTGCGCTGCCCCAGTCCTGCTCGGCAGCATCTGCCTGGGGGGCTCAGGTCCACTCTCCCCCTTCCCGGGAGGCAGCAAGGAATGAGACCTGCCTGCTGATTCCGATTTTCCGTGCCTCGGTTTCCTTTCCGTGGAGTGGGGACAATATGTGCCCAGGTTGCAGGACTGTTGTGTAAGGATTTGGGATGGTGACTGCAAAGTGCTAGACATGGCACCTGGCACCTGTTGCCTGTTGGTGTCTGCTGAGTGGCGGGTCACTCTCACCTGCTGGGACTCACTGTCCTCTGGGCACCAGGGGGGTGCCAGCTCTGATGTCGTGGGTATGACAGGGGCGGGTGGTGCTGGGTCTGGGTGGGAGCACAGAGACTCCCTGCCGCCAGGGGATACTGCTCTCTTAGTCCCCTGTACGTCCGGTGACGGGAGAAGGCAGATTATGGCTCTCACGCCTGCACGGCTCAGTAAGCAGCTGCACACACAGCATGCATTCTGGCCCATACACAGCACAAGTTCAGGCTTGCAGCAACCCGTTGGGATGGGATCCCAGCCCCATTTGACAGACAAAGAGAATAAGGCACAGAGTGGTTTGGTGATTTGTCTAACGAGACACAGCTGGAGAGCGGGAAACCCAAGACTTGAACTCCTGTTCATCTGTTCAATACTTACTGAGTACCTTCCAGGTGTGGGGCCTCTGCTAAATTCAAAGAGGAACATGGGGTTCGGGGTCTAGCTGGGACACAGGTAAGCAAACTGGCATCCGCCCTCCAGGGGGACGTCTGTCGTGGTACAGTCACGCCCACAGAAGATTACAGAGCCGCAAGAACAAACCAGCTACAGCTACACGCTTTGACATCACGTTCCAGAAATGTAAGTGGGGAAAAGTCAGTTTCAGACTAGACACAATAAGATACCGTCATCGTAAAAGTAGAAATATAAGCAAAATGAAATAATTTTTGCTTAGGCAAGCATTACATGCAATAAAATCACTGTAAAAATTAACTTGCGAACGGTGATTATATCATGGAGGAGAACTGCCACGGAAGACATTTTTGGGAATTTGAAAATAGATTATATATTAGATGACAGGGAATTATTAAGTTTCCTAAGTGTGATAATAGCGCGGTGAATGCGTAAGAGAATGCCATTGTTCTTAGGAGATGTGCGTTGAAATATTTAGGCATGTAGAGTCAAGATGTTTGCAACTTACTTCAAACGGAGAGACAGAAAGAAAAGGGGTGTGTGTGTGTGTAAGTGAGGGAGTTGGGGGGAGAGGGCGGAGGGAAGGAAGGAGGGGAAAATGGCAAAATGTTAAGAATTAGGGAATCCAAAGAAAGGCTTTACACGGGTAGTCACTGTACTATTCTTTCATCTTTTTCTACAGTTCTGAAGTTTTTCAAAATAAAAAGTTGGAGGAAAAGATAAGAGGAAGACGAGCATGAAATTCAGGATGTTTGTTCTGGGCAGAGAGGAGGACAGTGTGGGTGTTTTACTGGAACTGTTCTAACTTGCACACGGCGGTGGATTCCTGGGTGTTCGAGGCAGCATTTACTAGCGAGGGAACAAAGAACGAGGGGAAACGCAAATGGAGGAATAGAGAGACATGAATACTGAATGCGATACCGTACCCTGGGTCGATCCTGGGACATTACTGGGAAGTGCATGCACCCAAGTTCATCGTTGTGGAGCCACATTAATTTCTCGGTTTTGACAAAGGTACCATGGTCGTGTGAGACGGTAACATCTCATGTGGGTCAAGGGGCATTTGGGAAATCTCTGTATTATCTGGGTGACTTTTTGTAAATTGAAAATTATTTCAAAATAAGCAATTATATCAATCAATCACTTGTTACATGCTGGGATCTATAGTGAGAGTGAGTCACGACCAGGGATCACGGTAGATCGGCACCACGCATGAGGTCCGTTGGGGAGGGGGAGGGAAGAAAGCAAACCCTCTGCCCCCCCAGTTCCCTCAGGCCAGGCTCTGTGTCCCCAGTCAGCCCACCTCCCCTCCCTGGGGTGGGTGGTGGATGGGCCACACCTGCTGGGGCAGGTGCTCCGAGCTCCTCCCAGGAACCAACCTGCGTGACCTCCAGCGCCCACAAAGGGCTGGGACAAAGGCTGCCCGGTTTCCCCAGCTAGAAGGGGACTCTCTGGTTGAGGCCCTTTCACTGCCCCTGGGCTGCCAGACACTGGCATGCAAATTCCACGTGTGATCCCATTTTACAGATGAGGAAACTGAGGCTCAGAGACATCAAGGTGCCTGCCCAAGACCACCACAGCCACACAGTCTGCAATGGGTGGTGCTAAGACCTGAACCCAGCTCTCTGACCCCTGAGTACTGCTGAGAAGAGCCCAGTACCTTCTTGATGGCTTTCTCACAAACTCTCCAGTGACCCTAAAGCTCAACCCTCCCAGCCAGGCTGGGCAGAGCAACAGACTCATTTTGTTGTGCGGGTCAGTCCTGGACAGACAATCCTGGGGCCAGACACACCTACGGCCCTTCCCGGGGGTAGCCGCCTCCTGCCCCTGTGGGCCCCAGCTGCACAGCTGACCGGGCCCAGGTGGCACTGACCCGAGGCCAGCAAAGGCCTAGGCTGAACTGTGGCCAAGACTGGCCGGGCACAGAATGTCGCTCACCAAGCAGGACGGGCAGGGCATCAATGCCTCTCTTGGGAGAGGTGGGCAGATGTGGGCAGCCGACCGCTCAGGCCAGGGGCGTGGGTGCTTTGGAGGACGCATGTTGCGGGTCACCTTTGTCCAGTGACGACAACAGCAGCCAACGCTATAGCCAGCTACGTGAGAACACGTGCCCCTTGCGGGCTGAGGGCTTTGTCAGCTTTCATCTGCCTGTTCAGTTACAGCCCTGGCACCTACGGTAACGCCCGGCACATCACAGGCACGGAATAAATCAACGTGGGAGACACTGAGCTCTTATGTGCCAGGCACTGCTCTCAGATCCTTGCATGGACTTGTCCCTGCAGGCTGGCCCCGTGAGTGTCCCTATTTCAGAGAGGAGGACGCTGCGGCATGAAGAGGAGGTGACCTGCCCCAGGCTCCGCAGTGTGTACGGGGGGAGCTGGGACTCAGCCCAGACTTGGACACCCTGCAGGACAGCCTCTCTCCGTCCTGGCTGCGTGGACAGCGGGAAGCGTGCCCAAAGCCTCGGCTTGTCATCACGGTGACTCCTCACCGTCACCTTGTTTCCACCTATGGGGAGGAACGGACAGCTCTGCCTCCTGCCCAGGCCACGGTGCCGTCCTCTTG
>CAUYSK010051004.1:0-25894 GCA_963575035.1 Avahi laniger | reverse complement strand
GATTGTTTGAGCTCAGGAGTTCGAAACCAGCCTGAGCAAGAGCGAGACTCCGTCTCTACTAAAATTAGAAAGAAATTAATTGGACAACTAAAAATATATAGAAAAAATTAGCCGGGCATGGTGGCGCATGCCTGTAGTCCCAGCTACTCGGGAGGCTGAGGCAGAAGGACTACTTGAGCCCAGGCGTTTGAGGTTGCTGTAAGCTAGGCTGACACCACGGCACTCACTCTAGCCTGGGCAAAAGAGTGAGACTCTGTCTCAAAAAAAAAAAGAGTCAAAGATTCTTCCTTCCAGTGCTGTTACCATGCAATTCAAACCCCACTGCACATGTATTAATCCAAAAAACATCTCTAGTCATTTCCCTCTTTGATATAGTTTTATCAATATAGTATATCAAAAGGATTTTTGGGTTAGTTTTGTTGTTGTTTTTAACTTTTTTTCCCTAAATTGGTAATCATATATTCCTCTCACAGCTCAAATCTACAAAAAAGAAATTTGCAATACTGAAGAATAAACCCAATGAATGAACTCAGAGGAAGATTGATTTTTTTTTTTTTTGCTAATTTCTACAGAATTCTAATCTTGGGTGCTATTTCATACTTTATTTTTTAGATTTATCCCTTTAGTAAGGAAAAACAGTACCTTTTTCTAACCATCCTGGTTTAGAAAATAATGGTTTTGATTTAATAACTAACAGACTTCTCCTTATTCACAGAAGACAATAAGAAGTTTTGAAATCTTGGTTTGCTCATTTCAAATACCTGCCAGAGGTAAAATCAGAGCAAGGCATTATAAAACTGTGAACTTAATTGGATTGCTGGAATGCAATTAACTGAGCTGAGGTAGTTGGAACAATAATATGGTAGGAAATAGTTATGAATATTTGATAATATTTAGGCTTAGATATTTAGTTAAATAAGTTCTTATTAGGTACATCTTCTATATGCTAGACACTTAGCTATATGTTTACATATATTTATTTAGATGTATAGGTCACTTTGTAAGGAAAATATTAACAATTTCAATCTCAAAAGTGCCATGAGACATATTTAAAGAGGATATTATCCACATTTTAGTGATGCTTCAGTAACTGGAGATCATCTGATTCCAAGTTGATTAATGCATCCCTCATCATTGTTATTCAATCTAAAATACACACCAGTGACATTGCCATCATTAATAGACTGTTACAATAGGTTCCAAATTAATGCATGAAAAAGAATAAAGAGAATAAATTCTCGAAGATCAATGTATTGATTTTCATATGTCCATGTGTTGGGATGATCCCTCCTCTTCCTAACCACTCCACCAAAAAAAAATTTCATGGTTGTCTTATTTCATTTTTTGTTGTTAGAACAAAATATGTCAGATATTTATAAATAATGGAGGTTTCTTTAGCTTACTGTTCTGGAACCTAGGAAGTCCAAGAGCATGGTGCTGGCATCTGATTATCATATGATAAGAGCCTTCTTGCCACATTATAATATGGCAGAGAGCATCATATGGTGAGAAAGAGCATGTGCATACGTACCAAGGTCTCTCTTCCTCTTCTTACAAAGTAAGAGCTCCATCCTGACAGCCGTATTTAATCTTAGTTACCTCCCAAAGGCCCCACCTCCAAATATCAACATATGAATTTGAGAATTAAGTTTCCAACACATAAAATTTGGTGGACACATTCAAACCATAGTAGTGTGTCTGTGTGGTTTTAAAGCTTTGGATTATTTTCTCAATCAGTTCTTACATTTTCACTACAATATAAAGAAGTTGAAAAGATGAAGGCAAGAAAGGCAGGTAAGCCAATATAGAAAGGTGTTCTCAAGTTGCTTATATCTGTGAGTAACCAGAATGTTTGATCCATTCAGGCCCTTCTTAGAAACCTATAGAATGTGTTATAAATTCATCTATCACTTCCTGCGCATTCCCCCATTGTTTGGGTTGCTAATGAAGCATTAGTTCCTTGCCTCATACACAAGGGTTGGGTTTGCACATACATGAGTGCATTGTCAGACTCAGAGAAACCTCTGAAAGGGAAACAAGAGTTTTCCTTTCCCATAAATATCTGACATCAGGGGCTTAATGTTAAAGAGGTTGAAGCCTACAGAGAACATTACAGCTATGGCCAGGCTTAGTGGCCGGGGTAAGTTAGTGTTAAGTTGTATCCAAAAGGTGTCCACTACAAAAACATATCCATAGATATTTGATAAAGGTTTGATATTTACATCATCACAGAACAAATATTACTGCCACTGATATCACAAAATGTCTTTGGCTTGTCCCAAATAGTACCTGCTTCCTTTTTAACATATTCACTGTGTGCCCCTTTTGTCTGAAATGTTGAGAAATTATTTCTGACATGATGGAGGAGAGAATGTACAGGTGCTTATCCCATCTCTCCACTCCCATGTTTAATGTCACATCATTGTCGCATTGACAGTGAACAATAACATAATAAAAATTTTGATGTATCTGCCTAAATTTTCCCTCAGAAATATGTATTATTTTTTTCTAAATTTTTCAGTCTTTAATGAACAATTACCCAATGAATGCATAGCCAATGTGGCAAAAGGAATTGGCAGAATGTAATAAAATCATACGATACCAACCGAATATGAATTTGATGCCTGCATTGACCGATAATTGCTAACTGTCTGCTTCCTCCTGCATTATGTGAACTCTGCCTAAGAATTACTTTGAGGATTTATGCATGTGGATGCCAATCATTGTAAGGAGTTTTAAAGATAACTTATATATAAAATATATATAAATTTTGTTTCATTTAATTAAAAACATGTATAGTGTATACATAAATGGAGTAATAGCATTTTGTAAATTCTAAGTGCCAGAGAAATTTCTGGCCAACCCAAGTAGTTAGTGTATTCAGTGCCTATGTGTGCAGAGATTCTGGTTCATCCAGGGAACATTTACATGCAGACTATAACAAGTAAGCAAAGCTTTGTCACTCCTCTGATTAAAGGAATTGATTTGACTTTAGGAAGAGTGACTTTAATTAGCTGTGCAAATGTCATTAATTCCAATTAATCTTCTCACACTGTCAAGACAAAAATCCTGGGAGAAGATAAATTGCAGCAAATCAATATAGCCCTTGTTTTTACCAGGAACAGGTGCTCGAGGAAAGAGGAATGTCATTAATGGGTGTCTATATCAAGAAGTATTTAAACGAGACAGTAATTCAATGTGAAAAGCTTCTAGATTATTTCTCACATCCTATTTATATATCCCTTAATTGCTTTAAATTGGATAGGAAGTGTTTACCATAGAGATTTTGAAAATTATTATTATAATTCTATGGAGAACTATGCTACAAATTCATATCATCTTTGTTACTGTAGAAAACATAAAGATTAAGAAATGTGTTCAAATGTGTTGTGCTCTCTATGTGTTATTTAGTTCATGTAACAAAGAAAAGTATTCTGGTCAATATGGTAGCAATGATTAATAGTTACTATACTGAACCAAAAACCACAGTAAAATACTAATGAGTGTAAAGATAAAGTAAAAGATTTCCATATGCCAAAGTAAGAGAGACTGTCCATGTAAATAAGGAATATTGAAAAAATATATTATTGGGATATATATACATATATATTATATTTTCCAAACTCTGATTTCAATTCTTACCAATCTTCTGCTTCATTTATTCTCTAATTTGTTTTTTCTCTATTCAGAAAAATATTCTAAACTTATTCCCACCCTTAGGACCTTTAAATTATTCTTCTAGATCTTTGTATATTTCTTCCAGCAAGTGTTTCTCTCTATGAAACCTATGCCATCTAAAGGTCTCCCCCAACCCAATCTGTCTCTTTGTGAGTTTGTTTGTATTTACTATTTAGAACTTGCATACCTAAGATTGTTTGTTTTCTCTTAATTTGTTTTCTCTGTAGTTCTTCCAAGCTCTATGAGTATAGACATAGGCTCACCATCATATGTTCTGTACCTAGTATAGTGCCTAGACCATGGTGGATACTCTATGAATAAATAGATAATAAATAAAGAAAGTACTAAGCCATAAAAGACAGATGCCTTTTAAAAGGTATCAAATAATGTTGATATGTTGTTCAGGGGTCCCTGAGGCCATCTTCATGTTCTACAATTTGCTAGAAGAACTCACAGGACTCAGAATAACTGATATAATCATGGTAACAGTATATTAGAGTAAAAGCATAAAAATCAAAATAGCAAAGGGAATAGGTACATGAAGTACATGAAGTGAAGGCCAGGAGAAAGCAGGAGCAAACTTCAGGGGTTCCTCCCATTGGAGTCACACAGAGACACATAATTCTCCCAGCAGGGATGTGTGACAATCATGGTCAAAATGTCGCCAATAAGGGATGCTCACTCAAGCCTTGGGTTCCAAGGTTTTTATTGGGGGTGCATGCAGGACCTACATGACTGACCTCAGCTACTCAGACCCTAGCCTCTCAGGGCAAAAGCAGGTGCTCACCATAAATCACATCATTGGAATAAACATATCTGGTCATAATTTCCAGGCATACAAAAAGTCTTGCCATGCTTCCACCTAACTGGCTTAGAATTCTCCCTGACTATCTAAAATATACTGTTGCAGAGTCCCTAATATTCTCAATTGTTGAAATTTAGCAAAGGTGTAATCAGAGTTCTCAGATCCTGAGCCCCAGGGAAATGGGGTCCCAGGGAACTGGTCCTTCTCTTTTGTCCCAAATAGAAGTTGACTTCCCAATCTACCTCCAACACACTTTGTTTATATTTGTCTCTATCTGCCCTGCCATTTTATACTTTGCTTGTTACTTCTGATTGAAATTGAGCCCTTCATCTGAGCTTGGGATTCAACATTTTTCTACTGCAGTAGAAGCCTTCTCATCACAAACCTATTTATTGGATCTTCAGCTTTCCCCCTCTCCTAGTTCCTGATTGTAATCACATAAATCTCCAAGAGTAATGTAACTTGTTAAACTAGAAAAAAAGCAAATAATGATAGCCATAAATAAAAACCTTTTTGAGAAGCTGCCTTCCTTGAGCATTTATGCTGCCTCATGTCTTAACCTATGCATTGAGTTTCCCCAGATGGTGTATATTAACTGATCAGTTTCTTCACATCCCACTCTTCCTCTTGCCCTCTTGTTTCCTTCTCTGCGTTTCCTTTAAAATGGTTGCCACCAAGTTTACCAGAACCCTCTAATTACCAAAAGTTA
The DNA here is from genome assembly GCA_963575035.1 of Avahi laniger. Taxonomy (NCBI): domain Eukaryota; kingdom Metazoa; phylum Chordata; class Mammalia; order Primates; family Indriidae; genus Avahi; species Avahi laniger. The sequence goes on along the minus strand of CAUYSK010051004.1, from coordinate 20,702 downwards.
AGAGTTACTTATCTATCTCATTTTACATAATTCCTCTTTAATATTTAATTTTATTGACACTTCTTTCAAGAAACTCTCTACTCTTCCAATTTCCCTGAATCCATTTTACTCTAATTACCCCTTCTTCCCCTACCAGCACCATTACCCACACACTCTCCCTCTGCTCTAGTCACACTTCTGAGACCTCCTCTGCAGTGTCCCCACTTCCAAAACAGGGATAATCATACCTATTCCATTGGCTTATTTTTAGGAAATTTTAGGGGGGAAAAAATGAAAAATCACCTAGGATATTATTTTCCCTTGAACAATATTATTATTACTATAATAGAATCCTGTGAGTTTATAATTTATAGTAAAAACCATCCTAAATCATATAATCTATTTAGTTATCACTATAATTTCTCTTTTCCTTAGAATATTTTATCTTATATAATTTTTTAAATATCAGTGATGGCCTTACTTTAAAATTAGAAAGAATGAGGCACTACAAACATGAAATCGTATTAAGGATCATAGATCAGTAACAGAGACAGAGATATGGAATGTTCACTTCACTGGGAGTACTACTGACATAACTGCACTAACTGATCTTTTGAGTGATTGATTGGTTGCAGTTTTAAGTTCTTCCAGGAAAAGTAATTTACATAAACCACAGAACAGCTGGATAATGAATTACACTTCTGAGAACTTGTTGGGAACACATGGCCTGTTCTTCGGAGAGGCACAGAGCTCTGTTGCTGCATTATATAAACAATAATGAAAGTTTTTTAATTTATGAGGAGATATTTTCCTTAAACTTTATACTAAGAAATTTATACTTAATAATTTAGACAAATAGAGCCTCTACTTTTGCATTCTATGAGAATTTACAAAGTCAAATTCATGCATTTAATACATATTGAATACTTTCTAAGTTCTTAACATTAGAAGTAGCATGCATTTCACTGTGAATAATACAAAGACAAATCAGAATAATTATTTCTTAAGTTATATTTTTAAGGACATCTCGACACATATAAAACCCAACTTGTATTTACTGGAAAAGCTCACATTGTTCTCCCTTTCATCAGGAAAATCAAGACAGAAGACATGCATTTCAAAATTATCAGTAAATAAACAATAGCTAAACCAGGGAGGTAGAGGAAGTCACTAAAGATATCATGATAAGTGAAACAATAATAAAAATAAGGATAGGGCGCTGAACAATGCTATACTTTGCAAGGCAGCGGAAGATGAAAATTAAAATAAGGCAAAATGGGTGTTCAGAGAGGCCTACCAAGGAGAATGACCAACAGAGTTTAACTCCACCAAAAGCCCAAGCAAATGAAGACAGAAAGGGCTCATTGTTTTAGCAATGTGACGGCTTATCGTTACAACTAAAATCAGTCACCCAAATGCTCAGTTAGAGCAGTTTAGTGGTTCATGCTGTCAGAGATTTTTGTTTTCTTTCATGGTTTCAAGGAAGAGAGCCATAAAGAATGCAGTCTAATGGCAGAGACATGGATCGTGAATATGAAATGGAGAAATGGACACAGAGGCTTGAAAGTGAAGAAAGAAAAGTTTGCTGGGATACATGACTGGAAGTATCTTTTAATTATCTTCATTATTAAATTATACATAAAAATGAATTTCCATTTGTATTTCCTTGGAAATTTTATCAGTTGTTTTCATCCATGCCTTCCAGAGACAGAATCAAGTAATAGGTAGACATTATAGTAGTACTGTCTTCCTAAGTGTTTCGCCTTTTCTCTAGCAGAACCACACTGCAGTTATTTCTGAGTACTACGTATGTTGACTACATGTGTACTTTAACATGGGGTAATTGTTTGGAAAATTCTATTTAGTTCACATACTTGTATCATAACAGTCCTTCTCAACTCCACAACTTATTTTTGTTAAATCAATGAAAAAGAAACTTTTGGGGAAGTCTTGACCACCATTTTGGAGACAAGATCCTGGTGCACATACTGGACAGTCCAGATAACCCCTTAGAGAACCTATGCCTGACTATGCACTATTTAATCACAGTATTCCCTTAGTAGAATAACAATAATAATCATATCAAATAAGTATACAACACATACTGTATGGAAGGTATGCTTCTCTGGCATTCTGTGATTCATTTAATCATCACTATAACTCTGGAAAAGTGGGTGCTGTTATTATTCCCATGTTATAGATGAGGAAATTCAAGTTAAATATTTGGTACATGGTCATGTATTAATTAATAATAATAATAAATGGCAAAGCTCGGATTTGAACCCAGGCAGTTGAATCCTCAGTCTAGTTCATGCTGTTATATTCTATACTATATTGTCTCTAGATAGGCTGTGATGTGTCTGTTTTTAAAATTTTTAATTATTATAGGTACATAACAGTTGTTTATAGGGTACATGTGATGTTTTGATACAGGCAAATAATGTGTCATAATTAAATCTGGGTAATTGGGGTATCCATCACCTCAAACATTTACCATTTCTTTGTTAGGAACATTCCAATTGCACTTTTTTATTTATTTTAAAGTATCCCATAACTTATTGTTGACTGTAGTCACTTGTGCTATCAAATATTGTTCATTCTATCTAATTATCTAACTATATTTTTGCACCCATTAACCATCCTTACTTCAACCTCCTCCCACTCTACTACCCTTCCCGGCCTCTGGTAACCATCATTCTATTCTCTGTCTCTGTGAAAAAAATTATTTTAATATTTAGCTCCCACATATGAGTAAAAACATGTGAGATTTACCTTTCTGTGTTTGTCTTACTTCACTTAAAATGTTCTCCAGTTCTACCCATGTTGTTCCAAATTACAGGATTTCATTCCTTTTTTATGTTTGAATACTATTCCATTGTGTATAGGTACCACATTTGCTTTATCCATTCATCTACTGATGGACAATTAGGTTGATTCCAAATCTTGGTTATTGTGAATAGTACTGCAATAAACCTGGGAGTGCAGATATCTTTTCAATATACTGATTTCCTTTCTTTTGGATATTTAACTAACAGTGGGATTGTGGGGTCATATGGTAGCTCTATTTTTAGTTTTTTGAAGAACTTCCATACTGTTCTCCACAGTGGTTGCACTAATTTACATTCCAGCAAACAGTGTCTGAGAGTGCCCCTTTCTCCACATCCTTGCCAGAATTTGTTGTTGACTGTCCTTTTTATAAAAGCCATTTTAACTGAGGGGTGAGCTGATATCTCATTGTAGCTTTGATTTGCATTTCTCTGATGACTAAAGATGTTGAGCATTTTTTAAAATATCTGTTGGACATCTGTATGTCTTCTTTTGAGAAATACCTATTCAGATTCTTTGCCCATTTTTAATCAGAATATTTGATTTTTTTCCTATTAAGTTGTTGTAGCTCCTTATATATTCTACTTACTACTCTCTTCTCAGATGGGTAGTTTGCAAATATTTTCTCCCATTCTGTGGGTTCTCTCTTCACTTTGTTGATTGTTCTTTTTGCTGTTCAGAAGCTTTTTAGCTTGATGTGATCCCATTTGTCCAAGTTTGCTTTGGTTGCCTGGGCTTTTGGGGTATTACTCAAGAAATCATTGCATAGACCAATGTCATGGAACATTTACCTAAGGTTTCCTTTTAATAGTGTCATAGTGTCAGTTTTTAGATTTAAGTCTTTAATCCATTTTGATTTGATTTTTGTTTATGACTAGAGAAAATAGCCTAGTTTCATTTTTCTGCCTGTGGATATTCAGTTTTCCCAGCATCATTTATTAAAGAGAATGTCTTTTGCCCAATGTATGTCCTTAACAACTTTGTGGAAAATAAGGTAACTATAGATGTATGGATTTATTTCTGGATTCCCTATTCTGTTCCATTGGTCTATGTGTCTGTCTTTATTACAGTACCATGCTATTTTGGTTCCTATAGATCTTTAGTATAATTTGAAGTCAGGTAATGTGATTTGTCCAGTTTTGTTCTTTTTACTCAGGATGGTTTTGGCTATTCTGGGTCTTTTGTGCTTTCACATAAATTTTAGGATTATTTTTTCAATTTTTGTGAAGAATGTCTTTGGTATTTTGACAGGTATTGCACTGAATCTGTAGATTGCTTTTGGGTAGTATGGACATTTCAACAATATTCATTCTTCTAATCCACAAGCATGGAATATCTTTTCATTTTTTGTGTTCTCCTCAATTTCTTTCATCAAAGTTTTATAATTTTCATTGTAGAGATCTGTCCCTTTGTTAAGTTTATTTGTAGATGTTTTATTTGTAGCTATTGTAAAAGGGATTAATTTCTTGGTTTCATTTTCAGATTATTTGCTGTTGGCATATAGATAAGCTACTGATTTCTGTCTGTTGATTTTGTATCCTGCCACTTTACTAAATGTGTTTATCTGTTCTAAAAGTTTTTGTTTTTTTGTGGAGTTTTTAAGTTTCTTGAAATGAAAGATTATATAATTAAAAAATAAGTATAATTTGACTTCTTTCTAATTTTTATGCCCTTTATTTCTTTCTCTTGTCTGATTGTTCTAACTAGAACTTCTAGTAATATGTTGAATAACAGTGATGAAAGTGGGCATCTTTGTCTTATTCCAGATATTAGAAGAAAGACTTTCAGTTTTCCCCATTCAGTATGATACTAGCTGTGGATCTGTCTCATATGGCTTTTATCATGCTGAAGTAGGTTCCTTCTATACCTAGTTCTTTGGGGGTTTTCATCATGAAGGGATGAATTTTATCAAAGGCTTTATCAGCATCAATTGAAATGATCATATGGTTTTTGTCCTTCATTCTGGTAATATGATGTATCACATATGATTTGTGGTTGTTGAACTATCCTTGCATCCCTGGGATGAATCCCACTTTATCATGATGAATAATATTTTTAACGTGTTGTTAAATTTAGTTTGCTATTGTTTTGCTGAGGATTTTTACACCAGTGTACATCAGAGGTATTGGCCTATTGTTTTGTTATTATTATTTTGTCTTTGTCTGGTTTTGGTATTAGGATGACAGAGGCTTCTTAGGATGAGTATGAGACTATTCCTTCCTCTTCAACTTTTTTAACAATAGTTTAAGTAGGATTGGTACTAGTTCTTCTGTGATGGTTTTGTAGAATTTAGTAGGGAAGCCATCAGGTCCTGGGCTTTTATTTAATGGAAAACTTTTTATTATTGCTTCTATTTTATTGTTGGTTTATTTAGGTTTTGGATCCCTTCCCAGTTCAATCTTGGTATAGGAATTTATTTTTTTTCCTAGGTTTTCCAATTTATTGGTATCTCATAGTAGTTTCTAGTGATCCTTTGAAGTATTACAGTATCAGTTGTAATGTCTCCTTTTTCATCTTTGACTTTCTTTATGTGGGTCTTCTCTATTTCTTAGTTAGTCTGGCTAAATGTGTGTCAATTTTGTTTTTCTTTAAAATAAATTAACTTTTCATTTGTTTTGCAAAATTTTTAAACTTCCTTCTTAATCTCTTCACTGCCCCACTGATCATTCAGGAACAGATTGTTTAATTTCCATATATTTGTATAATTTTCAATGTTCCTCTTATTATTGATTTCTAGTTTGATTCCTTTGTGGTCAGAGAAAATATCTGATATGATCTCAATTTTTTGAGAATTGTTTTGTGACCTAACATATGCTCTATCTTTGAGAATGACTCATGAGCTTAGGAGAAGAATGCGTATTCTGTAGCTATTGGATGAAACATTCTGTAAATACTTATTAGGTCTATTTGGTGTATAGTGGATATTAAGCCCAAAGTTTCCTTGTTGATTTTCTGTCTGGACGATTTGTCCAGTGTTAAAAGTGGGCTTAATATTAGGCTTCCATACCCTAGTGCTATCATGACAATTCACAGCAAATGAAATTCAGATTCAGTAAAAAAAAAAAAAAAAAAAAAAAAAATCAAATGAAAAAACACACAATCCAAATTGTAATTTTCCATTATCTTAAGAATTATGCTTCAGGGACACTAAGTAATAAATTATTTTGAAATAAATATTATGGCATTTTTGAGAGAATTTATAAATTATTTTTATGAACCAGAAATTTCTTTAAAATATATTTATAAAAACAAACCTAGAAAAGTGTAAGATGCACATACGCTACAACCTCGCAATGTCGTATCTGCTATAGAAACACTTGCTCAGATATAAAATTGGCATAAAATCTAACTGGTAGTGTTTTGATTAATAATAAAATAGGAACACAACAATTATTGTCTACATCACTGGAGAAACAAAATGAAACACTCTATAGCTGTTCAAAAGAACAAATTAGATCTATAAGAATCAAAAGAATAAATCTTATTAAAAATAAGTTACAGAATGATAACATTCATGTGTATGTCTTTCTACATACAAATGTAGCAATGTTATTTAAAAAGTTAAGAAATAATAGCACACCTTGTTCAGAGACTGATTTCTTCTGTAGGAGAAGTAATTACTGAGAGTATTGGTGAAGGAGAAGGCTGACAATTAGGTGAATTTATAATTGATACAAAAAAGATAGCCAAATTTGATCAAATAATGTCTATTTATTATTTGATACAAATAAGATAACCAAATTTGATATTTTTTGATACAAAAAAGATAGCCAAATTTGATCAAATAATGTCTATTTAAATGATTGATGAGAACATGGTACCTGGTATTTTTTTCTTTCTATGATTTGAAATCTTTTATAATTTAAATAACTATACTAAGAAATATAAAAGTTTGTAACAGAAAGGCAGCTATTATAACTGCCCCATTAGCAACTTGCTTAACATGTAGAAGGTAACATTTGTCTAGACAGCTGTGAGGTTGGGGGTGGGGCAGGCTGGAATCTAAGCTGGTGGGAGATTGGGTTGTGCATAGTCACTAAGTTCCCCGCATTTCAAAAATATATGATTCTATGAAATAAATCTTAGAAAATCCTTCAGGCCAAATTTAGTTTAGAAAAAAATATATATGCTTTGAACTCTAATGCATATGGAACTCTAAAAGCTTTTGAGGCCTTTTTTAGCTCTATTGGCTCCCGGATTGTTTTGTTTTCATATTAGGAAAGAAAGAGAGGCACCACTAATAAATGAATGCAGTGGACCCTATCGGTACTTTGCCAAGATCTCCTGGGACCCCTTTAACTTTTATCGTGCATCTCGCCTCTGCTTTCGTTTGCTTTTGCTTCTTATAAAGAACATCTGTGACTGCTCTCAAACAACTGCCTCAGGCTACTAAAGCCTGTTGTCTACTCAGAAACTCAAAGTGTTTAGGGGTTGCTTTCCCTGACCCCAATACTGGCCTTACCCAATGACGGATGGAAAGTATGACATAATGTATATGTAACTTAGCTTGATTTAGGCATTCCACAATGTATACATATACCAAAACATCATGTTGTACACCTTAAATATGTATAATTTTTATTTGTCAATTAAAATAAAAAAATTATTAAACAAAAAACCCAACTCTTCTTAGAAGAAATTCTGAGGCATAGTTTGCATGTCAGAGCTCTTCATAGTATCAGGATAGAGCTGGTATTTTTACCTAAAATCATACTCTTATTTGACCTTTTCCTCTTCCTGTTTCTGCTTACTGTTTTCTTTCAGAACATCTAATAAATTATTAATACTTGCTCACAAATCCTCATCTCAGGATCTGCTTGAGGAAACCTGACCAAAGAAAGCAATTAATGAGTTTATTCATTCTTTTAACATGACACTTAATACATCAAAAAAAATCTTGTAAGTTTTGTCACTCAAATCTGATCTTCTCCAAACTGACATGGACTTTTATCTACAGTCTATGCAAAAACAGGACTTTGAGTAAGAAATGAACATATATCAGTAAAATCTCAAAAGACATGAAAGGGTACTTTAGCTCCCTTCTGTCAGTATAATATTAAGGCATGAAGTGGGGCTTATTCTTCCCCGTTATCACAGACCACTTTATAGGTTCAAATGATGTGCATTCTTTTCCAGCAGTTCCTTGGAAAGAGATGGCCACAGTGCCAGATGGTCTACTGTTGTGCCTGGCAGATGATGTCAGCAGGGTTGGCAAGCACGGCAGTACTCAAAGAAAGCAGCAGAAGTGCCCAGCCATCGTGTTGACACTGGGCCAATGCAGGAGTGCACAAGTGGCTGTGGCACTGTAGCCTGGGAGAGGCAGAACTGCCTGGTGGGCAGACATTTTTCAGCACAGGTAACAAACGCAATGTCTGACAGATGCCATATGGCACCTAACTGGGCTGTTCTGAGAGCACATGTGAGAGATGCCTTGGATAAGGATTTTTCAGGGGGATAGAGGATACCCTGAAGAGTCAGAGGGAGACAAGAGCCAATGGAATGGGATACTGCTATTATGGCCTATTTATATACTCAGCATGGAGAAACAGTCTATGCTTAAAAGGCTTGTCATTGGAAAAGGAAGGAAAAGTATAGCCTCAATTATTTTTTCGAAAAGGTGTAAAGTAAGAGATTACATTGCTTTTGAGAAGCATTTATGCTGCTGAGAATGAATGATGGGTAAGTGAATTGTACTTAGGCATCAAAGTTGGGAATATATAATGTGGGAAAAGGGACAGGAGGTAATTAAAGAACAGACATAGAGATTGCCCCATATCAAAGGCCAGGTTGAGATATAAAGTCATAAATGTATAATGTATCCAGTGAGTATAATGATACCATTTTTTCCATTAATGTTAAATGTAATACTAAAGATATGTTATAATTTCTTGAGGTTTACTAATGAGTAGGAAGGCATGGCATAAAGATGCGTGACCACACAAAGCTTCATTTAGGCCAGAGAACACACAGCCGTAACTCAACATACTCTTGTTTTTGCATAATGGGTATTTTCTTATTTTAGATGACAGAACAAAGTGGATTCATCATACTGCTACCTGAATAGATGAATGTGACTTTCTATCACCTTAATGGAACTTCACCCCACAGCTTTAAATTCATGTGCTAGATAATAAGAAATCATGGTATTGGGTACTTAAATTACGGAATTAGAGAGTTGTCTCATAACTAAAATTGATAGTTTGTGGTTTTTTGTAAAATCAGATTTTATTCCCTTACTGATGCTTCTGTACAGAAAATAAATATAATCCATAAAAAAATTCTGTTACTTTAAATATATATTGCATTGAAATGAACACGTAAGTAGATGGTGAGTAAAACCAGTTCTGGTCTAATCTCTATGATATGTCCCTCCTTTTATCAGTAATTACTATAGATTCTCTATCTTATGTTTTAATATATTAATATCTTAATTTTATTTTGGAATTGTTTTCTATAGTATACAGCAACTTCAGTAGTTACATATGATCTACAGCAAATTATCTAAAATACAGGGCTTCTTTACTGTCTCTCTTAACCAAGAAGCTTTTGATATCCAATTGGAATGTGCTTTCTGCAGATGTGTTCTGTTTAAAGTTTATGAAAATAGAATTTATTACATTATCAACTAAAATTCTTAAGTCTAGGTAGTCTAGTGAAACCACTGTACCAAGTGTCCATAAATTCTAATAAAATATTTACTAGATATTCAATAAGACCCTGAATATGAAACTTTTATAATGCTGTTTGCCACTAGATAATCAAATGCTGTCCTTTTAAACATAGTAATAGAGTGAAAACTCCATTATAAAAAATGTAGCATAATTATAATCAGATGTTCACAATGAGAAAGAGATTAAATATCTTTCAGAATTCTGTCAAATATCTATCCTGCTCATATCAGTATATTAATCACAGATTCCTATGTGACTTTTTCGCTTTAAAAACAAAAGCATGACTATGTTGACTAGACAACATGGGCCCATAAAAATAGTACATTGACACTCATATAAGAATATGTACTTTTCATTGTATCTTAAATAGTAGTTTAAGAAATCAACAGAATCAGTGAAAATACTATGAACAATAAAATAATGACAAATATTCTGTTCTTTTATCAGCTTTTCCTCATTTAACATTTTTTGCGGTTCTATATATCCTAAAAATTATCAATATTTTCATCTTGTCATGAGTAGGAGGACTCCTTTCTAGTCATTGTTTCAGGAACTTCTGTACATTTGCTAAACAGCCATTTTGGTTTCTGACTATCAATATCTCCCACCCTGACTCAAAATCCTTTTTCGTGTGTGTGTGTTGTGGGGAGAGGTACTAAAATTTATTCCTTAAATTATTAGAGATCCTGTGCCATTTGGAAGACAGAATTATGGAATATTTTTATACTATGCATCATTTCCTGTGATATCTGAATCCAGATCCAGTCCTAATCAGAGAGAAGTCAACAAGAATTGAAAACTTTCAAGGATCTCAACATTCCATTTTCACATGTCCACAAAATTTTGTGTCAGTGAAACAAAGGGTCAGACAAAAATAATATGTGTTGTAGGAAAGTGAATCTTCCTTTGATATTTAATAATACAAGGATGGGGCAAATTTCACTTTATTAAGTGCAGAAGTGAACTGCCTGAAGTGCCATGCTGACAGAAACAATGTGTCCTTGTGGTTAAGAGAATGAACTTTGCTCTCAGACAGACAAGGTGAAAACTCTCATTCTTCCACTTGGTAACCGTGAACTTGAACATTACACAAATCAATGACTCCTTCATGAAATGCATCAACCTATAATGACTGTTGCATTTTGCAGTCCCTCAGATCTATCACCAATTATCATATTACATAATCATACATGTCCTAAAGAATCAGTGTAATGTAATGGAAAGCAGGCATATTGTGATAGCTAAGTTTTTGTGTCAACTTGGCTGGGCATGGTGCCCAGATATGTGGTCAAACATTATTCCGAATGTTTCTGTGAGGGTGTTTATGAATGAGATTACCATGGAAATCAGTAGGTTTTGAGTAATGTAAATTGTGCTACCCAATAGAACAAAAGACTGATTTTCTCCCAAGTAAGAGGTAATACTCAGCTGACGACCTTCGAACTTGAGCTGCAACATGTGCTCCTTCCTGGTTCTAGAAACTGTTGGCCTACTCTGCAGATATTTTACTTGCTAGCCTCCATAATATTGTGAGCCAATTCCTTAAAATAAATCTCTTTCTCTCTCTCTCTGTCTCTCTCTCTCCCCTATACACACACACACACACACACACACACACACACACACACACACATCCTATTGGTTGTGTTTCTCTCAGAATCCTAATATACTTTTTTTTTTCATTTAAACACCCTAGATTTAAATCCCTACTATACTGCTTAAATCTCTATATGTGGGCAGATTACTTCACTCCCCTCAGTGTCAGTTCATCATCTATAAAGTGAAGATAACAACAAAACCCACTAGTTATCCAAAATGCTTAGCACAGTACTGAACATACCATTAAAACTAAAAGACAAACACACTTCTCTTTCTCTACTCCATATTGTATTTATGTTTTTGGTTCTTATCTACAAGATTATAAATTATTTGAAGGAAAGTATAACTCACTCCATGAACAAATTTCAATGAATACTGTATGTTTTTTTATAACCCTCTCCCATAACTAACTACTTGACTTTTTGAGTGGTTTCCCAGAAATGATGGATTTCCTGCAAGACAAAGGAGTTGAGACTCTGAAGGCCCCAGTCAGAATTCTGATGCCTGGGCTCACCATCCCCCTGAACCTGCCCTGAAGGCACCTGGTCCCTCCTTAAAAGCTCATGATCTCCATTAGTCAGAGAAATGGATTTGATGCAGCTTCTTCCATTCTCCTGACAAAACGTCTTTCCTATTAAAAATTCCTTTCTTCCTTGGCAATCCTCTTTGTCTAATAATTGAATCTTTGTGTGATGAGCAACTGGACCTAGTCCAAAACCCCCTTGAGGTTCCGATAACAAAAGGATTACATTTGATATTTCTTCTTATCACTAAGAATTTAAGACATAACTTCTAGTGGACTGAAAATGGTCAGAGAATAAAACTATTCATGTATTAATGAAAAATGAGATTACTTGGTCTGAAATTGGGCTTAGTATTTAATGATTTATTTTTTTCCAAACTCTATAAATTGTTCTTATTATTTCATGAAATTCTTACAGAGCATATCAGTTGTGCTCACAAATATGTCACATGGACAAATTTAGAATGAAGGGGCAGGAAAATAAATTATGCCTCAAAAGGACCTGCAAAATTATATGTTAAAGGGGCATAGATACAGGAAGAGGTAAAAGATTAGGGCAATTTAAAATTAATCTGCCTCAATAGCAACTATATAATAAAGGTATAAGTATATTTAATGGCCAAAGATAAAGTTCAAAAAATTAAAAAGTGTTGGTAGGGTATTGAGAAGACAGAAAACATATAATAAAGGATATATTCTGCCTAATGAAATAGAAGAATTAAAGATATTTTATGAATATATAATTATGAATATAACCACTAAAACATATGATTGTACTTAAGCTTCTTAAATATCAGAATAATTGGCCCTAAAAAAGAATAGAAAGCAAAACACAGAGAGGAATATAAAGCAAAAAGTTTAAATAGAAAAATAACATAATAGGACTACAACCAAACATTTGTCATATCAACAAATTTAAATAGTATAAATGCACTTAAAATAACTTCAAGTTAGTTTAATAAGTATTAAAAATAACTTCAAGTAGATTAACAAAGCAAAACTCTATAAAACGTATGAGACAGATCTAAAAGAAAGTGATTTAAAATAGAAAACAAAGAATAAAAATAAAAGGATGTGATGCAACTTAAGTAACCTTTAACAAAACTGTCAATAACAGTATTACTATTAATGCTAAGAGAAAGAATAGCATATCGAATATAAATTAATATATAAGTAATTCTGTAGAAGGGTTTCTATTGTGATTATTTGCTTCTCATTTTAAATTATTTATTCTTAAAATGATATTTGAGAAATGAGTTCCTATTTATGTGAGAATACCAATAAACTGCAGAAGTAATAATAATTAAAGCAGCATTAAACAACAGAGAATTAAAAATCTGAAATAAGCTTTTTTTGTTTTCAAATAAAAATTTTCATTTGATTGGGAATATTAGCATCCAAGTTAATTTCAAGTTTTCTATGATAAAATAAATGTTTTCTAAATTAGTATACATACTAACCATAAAACATCTTTATAATGGGCATTTGCTGAATATTAAGATATGATTTGTAAGAAAAACTTTGTGATCCCTTCCCTGGTAAAGGGGATCACATTAAATGTAACTTCTAAATAACTGAGTGCAAAAAGGTAAAACAAGCAAAATTTTATCACTATCTTAAATGTTGACTTTTACACTTAAAATTACTATAGATGAATTAATCTAAGGTATAATTAATAATGGAATTTGTATGTATTGTTTAAAAATTATTAATGACAAGCATTGTTTAATTAAATTTAAGTAATTAAATAAAAATTAATATATGCATTTCAATGATTTATTCAAAACTAGAATTTAAAAATTACACAAAACTACTTAATCCATTAAGGTATTGGGCACTAGAAGAGGCCATGATTCAAATGTGCTAAATAATATCTTAGGGCTGCGATAAAAAAATGCCATTGACTGGGTGTCTTAAACAACATAAATTTTCTTACAGTTATGATGGTGGCAAGTCTGAGTTCAGAGTGCCAATATGGTCATGTTCTCATGAGGGCTCTCCTACTGGCTTGTAGATAGCCTTCTTCTTGCTGTGTTCTCACCTTGCTGAGACAGAAACAGAGGCATAGAGAGCAAGGGTGCAACCCATCACGTGGTCCCCATTCTCATGACCTGATCTGAAGCTAATTGCCTCCCAAAGGCCCTATCACCACACACCATCACATTGGAGGGTTAGGACTTCAACATATAAATCTTTTCTTGTACTTAAAGGAAAACCAAAAACCTATAAAGTATGAAAAAAGAAAAAAATATCTGAGAGTAGTCTGAGCTATGTATGGTATGCAAAATTGACCAAGCCCAGAAAGACGTGAATACGGAACTTCAGTCATGCCCATATCCCTGAAGAGGACAATTATTTAAAGGTATTTTGTTCCTGACTAGTAGCCTCATCCATTATCTTCACTTTCCTAGAAGTTTGATACAAAGACCAATGTATAGCCAATCAATAGCTTATGTTATGTTAATGTAAATTCTTGGCAAACAATTTAGGAACTGCCTCTTCTTTTTTCCTTTAAAAACTCACTTATAAATGGACCTTAATCTGAGCATATATATTCAGGGCAACTTGAATCTATGCTCCTGGGTTGGCTCAAATAAACTTTCTACTTATGTTAATTTTGCCTCAGTTTCTCCCTTTAGGTAGACTAGTACTTGTCACAATGTATGGAGCATAACAAGCTTTCATCAATGACTTTTATCACTTTCTACTACTATTACTACTAATAGTAATACTATGTACCACTCTGTTAAGCAATAGCCATCACTGAAAACAAAATTATAAAATGCACACAACATTATTGGGTGTGTGAATATGATTAATTACATTGTTTTCTCTTATAACTTCTGACCTCACTAAAAATAAACATAGAAGTTTTATGGAGACAAATATATAAGCTTAATTGTTGGCAAATCAGAGCTAGAATATACATCTTAGACTTGTTACATCAATTTTTTTTTCTATCTATTTTCTGTTCCCTCAACTGTCTCATGCACACACTGAGCAGCAGCAGAGCTGGCCTGACTTATATCCTAATAACCTATAAACAGCAAGAACAGAGAGAACAATCACATAGGAACTGTGGCCAGTCATATTAAGGAATAAGGAGGAAATCGTATAAAGGAAGGCAAAGGGGAGGGAGACAGATTGATTTCTCCCCATTCAGTACTATTTTTTCCCATTCTTACCTAATTATTTATTGCTGATCACATTTTCTTATGTAGAGAGCAGTAAGTATTATAACAGAGTAGTCACTCCGCCTCCCATAGATTTGGAAGGGAAATAATGCCAGTGGGGAATATGTAACAGAGGGAATGACCTGAAAAAACAGCAAAAATAATTTCCATCTCTTTAAAACATCCTTCACTCCTTTTTGAGACCTAAAACCTGTATTCCTGCCTCAGGCCAGTGGTTGGGAGGAGTAGGTTAGGTCTTTTGTTCTCAGTGCTATAGGAGATGGCTCAGCCCAGACTTGGCAGAAGGAGGTCCTGGGTTGGGGTCACGGAATTGTCTTCGGTGGAGATGGGACAGTTACAATCATAAACTGTAGTTGAATAGCAATTGCCTGAAGTTGAAAAACTCATCCTTGAAAAGCTCTGTATCTGCTTATTATTAAGATGATGTCACTTTTCAGACAGCAGTCCTCATCCTCTTCCTTTGCCAGCAAAGTAATAAACTTCTCTTTCCTTCTCCTCAACCATTTGTTCCTTTTCTTCTGATGGTGCATTAAGGACAAGTGCTGAACTTTCAGTAACTGTATGAATTGAAAAAAACTCAAAAGCTATCCCCTCCCCACATTTCCTAGAGGACTGAATGAAGTTCCCATTTCATGCACAGAGGAAGGAAAATAGGAAAAAAGAGAGATGGCTCTCTATAATGCATCATATTTACAAAAAAAAAAAAGAGAAAGAAAATTTTTTGATTTTACAATTACTTATTGACCTTATTCACCTGAATCATTCTGAGCAAATCTTCTATGATTATTTGAGGTCAGAGCTATGGAGAAATGGCTTAGCAGAGCCTTTCCCATTGATGAATGAGAAAAGTAAGAGTGATAAGGAGAAATAGAAGTTTTGTAGAGGAAAATGTACAATGGAAAAGTCTTCTAGACTGTAAAGCATGTACTATATATATGTAGTAGAAAATTATTGCAAGAAATTCCCACTGTGCATAATGTTTACATTCTGCCTTTGTAAGTAACCAAGTGCATATGTGGCTTTTCTGGTCAGTTGGTTCCCCATCAGTCATAAATATATATTGTGCATAATATCTCATTTCAATCAGCAGGTTCCTGGTTTTGCTGCCATGATGTGGAGAGTATTCTTGGGTCACCATTTATTAAACCCTAAGTAGAATCCAAAAAACCTGTATTTATACTAACAAGTTTCTTTTAATATGAAAGATATATTTTGAAAACTGTTTCTGAGTAGAATTTACTTTATATTTCAGTTTTCTCTACATTCCTATATTTTCAGGGAAACTAGGAATTCTAAGGGAAGTTGTAGTGAACAATTGTTAGTTTGAGCTTCCAAGGATCCATTACCCATTTTTGGAAACTCTACCCTAATTTCCCACTGGGACACCATCCACTCTTGAAGGAACTCTGAGTTCCCAGATTTTATTTATTCCATTCCATTCCTGCCTTGAGGGAAGGAGCATGTGATCCACTCCCAAGTAAGTCCAAGTGAGTCCGTGCATCACATTCTCCCGGTCAAGTTATCAGTTCATGGATATTCAGTCCTGAATCTATTGTAGTCATCTAGCCACCAAAGGAGGCTGAGAAGAGAAAGCTTCAAGAAAGGTGAGTCAAGATAAAGAAGTAACCTTGTAGATAAGAGGAACATGAGAAACAAATTTAGGGAATGCATCTGTCTTATTTAATAGCTATAGGGCTTCCCTCTGCCTAGAACTTTGTTTCCCATATTGTACATTCTCTTGATTCCTTCAGGAGAGTCTGTGAATGTAAATGAGAGGTGCCTTTGCTGACCACCGCATCCTGTTTTTGTCTTCCAAAGCTTTCTAAGTACTGTTACATAGCATGTGTATTTGTTATTTGATAATTTTTCTTCACTCTGAAGGAGGTTTTGTTTGTTTTGTTCCTAGCAGTATCCTGAAATATAGTGGGAGTTCAAGTAACATTTATTGAATGAATAAAAACAAATCAGCACCTGATTTGTGTATCTACTTCCCTTTTGCCAATTCATCCAAGAGTACACATTTTCTTGTCCAAACATTTAAGACAACTACACAGCTAGTTAGTGAAGTTTCACATTAGAGGAGAATCAACAACAATAAATGTGCTCGTGCAAAATGTCAAGATCACACTGAGCAATCTCAAAAGATAAAACCAAATCACAGTTATTTTTCCTTCTTACCTATATGGATTTTATCAACAAACCATAATAGAATAAATTTGAATGAATAGTAGGGTCTCGATTTATTAGATAATTAAGTCAGCTGGTAAAAGAATGATTTTGCATAGTGGGTCATATTGCTGAGTTTTTAATATTCATCTTCATTAATTTTATCCTGCATATGCATATGAGGTGCTCTGGGTCAGAGACAGGTTTCTTATTAAATACCTCACTGTAAATGATAAAAGCATTGAACACCCGTCGTCCTAGTTCTTACTCTTAGGATGATGTGATGAGAGCCAGAGCAAGTGTCCAGCAAGTGTCTGGACACCCCATAGATGAGTCAGTAGGAAAAATCATCTTTCTCTCTATATAAAATGGAAGGAAGAAGCTATTCCTCTCCTCTCCTAAAAGGGACTCCTCCTCATTCCAGCTCTTCAGTATATAAATAATATCTCTCACTGAGATCCAGAAAGTCTTATGTGTCTCCAGTTTGTATGACCTACAGGTGTCTCCTAATTCTAGGTTACATCTTTTTTCACATGTAAATACCTAGAAAGACAGCTACTGTAGTCTTCCTGGCATCTTGGGGTTCACCTAGGGACTTTGTCTAGGCTGTAACTATGTGGTCCTCTCTAGGATATAAGGGAGGTTTTATTATTCTTTCAGATCAAAACAATTAGTAAAGCCTGCACACCTAATTCTCACATTATGTGAAGAGTCTAATGAGGCTAGGATTTTATATGAGCATGGAGAAATCCAAGAATGTTTTATTTCCTCACACATGTTTAAATAAAGGAAGAATTTTTTCATTAAAATAATAAATACTTATGTTTGTTTATAATTTTATAATAAGCACACTTATATAAGTTTATAAATAAAATATTTGACTTATATAAAGCATTTATAAAAGTAAAGTTTTAAGCTTGTCCAAGGGCAATACTGGATTATTATCACCAAAAATAAAACCTATAAAAATCCTAAGATATAACATAATTATTAATACATCATTTTAGTCGATTTATTGAGTGTGGATAATTTCAATACTAAAGAAAAACGGTTGGTATCAGAAACACAATCAAATCATTTAATATTCTACCTTGTCATGCTGCGCTAGAACTGCAAATCATATTCCTCCTCTGCTAGTTAGCTCCCTGTTAGGATCTGCCTACAGGGGGCACTAGAAGAAGACTGTTAAGCTGGAGGGGGAAGAATGGACTTTAGCCAGTTTGCCCCATTACTGTCAGCGTCACTCAGCAATGGCTGCAGTTAGTTCCTATAGTAGCAGATGGTTCCAATTTCCAGTATTTTTTCAGACTCCCCAGAAAAGCCTCATCACACTCATTCAGATATACCAGTATGAGGCAGACAACGTCTGGGCTCCTGAAGCAGCAGTACTGGTTGGGCAGGCTCCCTCCTCAGGGGTCTGAACCCCAGCTGTATTTTCTCAGCTTCAGGGCTGGTAGAATTTTCCTGCTGTTACCTCTCTATTCCTTTTTGCCTATTCAAGTATCCAATATATGTTTTTAAAACTTCCTATATGAAATTCTTTCTTTATAATAACTTATATGGTTTCCCTTTTCTGATTTGACAATGACTGATAGAGAAGAGTTAAAAATCAGTGGGCCTCATATATGGAGGAATTAATGTGAGCTTCAAAGTCAATAAAATCAAGGTTGAAAACCTGGAACCAAGACTCATTCATAACAGGATCAAGATTTTCTTTATTAACTTTGAGTCTCAAAATATAGATTTCTGTGCCAAGTAAGTAATTCATTATCTGATTGTGATTTAGACAAAATGGACAAAATAATTTTGGCTTTGTCATTTTTAGTATGAACTGTCTGGACAAGAAGAACTGTTCATCTTGAGCTCCAAAACTCCATTACACTTGTTGCAAAATTGTGAAGAATATGTTAAAATATAACAATTCACTTGTGAAAAAAAATTCTACTAAAAAGAGGCTTAATCTCAAAGGTAGCAACATGAAATATAGTATAAAAATATACATATGTGCTTGCATATGCACACACACTCAAACTTTATAAGATTACATAGGACTTAGCAGTTAATAGATTTGGAATCACTAGAGTTAATCATATTTCTCACTCATTATAAGACAAATTAAATAAAGCGATTTTTTCTTCACAATTGGAGTTTCAAGGGAAAAAAGGAAAGCAGATTACAGATATTTCACACACATATGGAGCAGTTATAATAAAATATTGGTTCTTTGAGATGTTCACTTGCTATAAAAGACTTTTTTCACTGTACTAAAGATTTTTTCTTTTTTAAGTCCCTTGCCAGCTTTATTTAATGTGTTTGGGAGTACTGTTTTTATGTGGCATGGTTTACCAGTTTAGGGAATTTTCTTGCTGAATTGTCGTATTCCCTTAATGCTAATTTGAGGGTCAATTTTACATACAATCTGTCTCTTATAAGAAATAACAGCAGGTAAAATAAACATATGGAAGTGCCAAAACCACCCTCAACAATAAGCTATGTACAATGTCATGTGCTGAAATCTGAAAGCATGTTTTTTCCCTTTTCCACTACTTCTATTTCCAAACTTTTCCATTTAAATAAGTATATCCAGATTAATAGCCTAATGATTTTGAATAAACAGCTGTTTAGCACTTTCATTCTGGCCTTGTCTCAACAGTCTCTGACTCTGTTTTCTAGAACAATAAGAACATAAATCACATTCAAGTCTCTTCCAACATAAAAAAGGAGAGTCTTCATTCTCCCTAAAGGTTCTGTCCTATGACTTTCCATCCTTGAATAGCTTAGTTTTTCTTTAAAGACGAGTCAGTAATTCATGTCTCTACTTCCTATCTTGCAGTCATTTAAAATATTTTAATCTGGCTTCTGCTTCTGCTGATTAGCTTGAACTAATCTCAGTCAGGTCTGCAATGATCTTCAAATTGTTTAAATCCGTGGTCATACTTTTTGTTCAGATTTTACTTAGATCTTGCCCAAGGAACTGAAATTTCAATACTTCAATATTTACCGAGGACTCACACTATATAACTTTCCCCAAGTGTATATGTGGAATAAGGAAATTACAGACAAAGATGAAAAAAAAATGTGAAAGTTCTGAAGTGGGAATGATCACAGTGTCATCATAGTACTGAAGCAGCCACCTGTGGTGGAGGTGAGTCAACATGTGGGCAAATCACACAAGATGCAGTTAGAGGGGCACGGGCCACCACATGGAAGAATTTTGAGCAATGGGAAATGGGAAGGCTTTGAAGGACTTGAGATGGATGTGTTGGTGGCTAGAGCTTGGGTAAAGAGGTACAGCAAAAATTGTAAATATCATGGCTCATATTAGCTCCTTCACCTGCACAACACCACCAAAACTAAACTAAACTAAATACTTACATGGTATATACTTTGTTTTAATATAACTTTAAATCAATGTTTATTATAGATTTCTTTATTGACAGATAAGTGATAATGACTATGACTGAAAATAAATCTCTTACCTAGTGCAGGTTTTCACACCTTTAAAATGAGCACGTGGGTAATCCTAGCTCTCTGGGAGGTCGAGGCGGGCGGATTGTTTGAGCTCAGGAGTTCGAGATCAGCCTGAGCAAGAGCGAGACCCTGTCTCTACTAAAAATAGAAAGAAATTAATTGGACAACTAAAAATATATAGAAAAAACTAGCCGGGCATGGTGGCGCATGCCTGTAGTCCCAGCTACTTGGGAGGCTGAGGCAGGAGGATCACTTGAGCCCAGGAGTTTGAGG